>LPNX010353539.1:104543-149920 GCA_001517045.1 Pseudotsuga menziesii | reverse complement strand
TACCCTTTTGAATCTTCAGAGTACCCAACAAATAGACACTCTTGGCTTTGGGGCTGCAAAGCCTTCCTCTTTTCTGTTGGAATTCTAGCCCAAGCCCTTCAGCCAAAAATCTTGAAATGGGTCACATCTGGCTTGTGCCCACTCCATGCTTCGAAAGGAGTCATACCATCAAGCTGTTTATCATGCACCCTATTCTGGATATAGGATGCACAGTTTATAGCTTCGGCCCAAAACTTTGGAGGCAAAGTCTTAGCCTCCATCATGCAGGTTGCCATCTCTTTCAATGATCTATTCTTTCTCTCAGCAACACCATTTTGCTATGGTGTGTAAGGGATTGAATGCTGCATCTGAACACCTGCATCTGCACAATATTGAATGAACTCAGACTTGACATACTCACCACCATTGTCAGATCTGAGGATCTTGAGTTTCCTCCCAGATTGGTTTTCAACCAAAGCCTTAAAGACTTTGAAGAGGCCAAAAACTTCAGACTTGTGTTTCATGAAGTAAACCCAACAGTACCTAGAAAAGTCATCTATGAATGTCAATGCATATTTGGCCTAACTCATTGACATATGAGGAAATGGGCCAACAACATCACTGTGGATCAACTCAAGAGGTGTAAAGGTTCTCTCATGACTAGCTTTCTCAAATTTATGCTCTGGGTATTTTCCTAAGAGACAACCTTGACAAACTCCTTTGGAAAATTTAATCTTTGGTAACCCTATGACCATTTCTTTTTCACTAAGATCAGAAAGATACTTATAGTTAAGATGGCCAAATCTTTCATGCCAAAGCTTGCTTGCCTCATTAGCATGAATCAGAAGAGAAGAGGGGTTTGAGTAGGGTAGATAATGTGAAAACATGTATACCTTCGAAGTGTGATTTGCAACTCCTTTTGCTATGACTTTACCACTTGAGATCTCTGTGATCTCAACTTCATTAGGGGAGAATATGACCTTCTTTGGAGACCCTGTGTGGGTCATCTGATACACTGACAAGAGGTTAGAGGCAAGACCTAGAACATACAATACATTGCTGAACTTACCATGGTCAAGATCAATCCTCCCTTTGCCCAAACTTTCAGTGAGAGAGTCATCTCCCAATACTATTGGTGGACCTTTCGACATGTCAAGAGAGGTGAATGCCTCCTTGGTCGAAACCATATGTCTTGAAGCTCCAGAATCTATGATGAAACTAGGTGAGCTTGATGTGCCAGAAACCAATGCATGAACTCTCTCTCTCTGTCTTCTGAATTTGATCCTCCTTCCCTCTTCTTTGAGCTATCAGGAAGGGAGATGTTATTCTTCTCCAAGAGTCGGGTCAGCATGTCAATTTGCTTCTTCATGCAGGAGCTTTCAGGATGATTGCCCTTACTGTAGTATGCACATTTGCTCATTTCTCCTTTGTTCTTCTTCTTCTGGGGGTTCTTCTTGGAACCTTGGGGCTCCTCTGGAGACTTGTTCTTGTCTCTATTTTGCTCAAGTGGCTTCTTAGCTTTCTTCTTGCCTTTTGAATCCACCCTCGAATCTCCAGCAACCAGAGCTTGGTCTTTGGAAGGTTTGATGGTGCCCATCATCACCAGTTTATCTTGTTCTTGTGTGAGGGATTCCATGAACTCTGCAAGTTTAGGCATCTTCCAGGCTCGAGCTGTCAACTTGGTGGCATGGAAGGTCGAAACAAACACTGAATAGTCAGGGCCAAGCTTCGAGAGTATGGCCAAAACTAGTTGCTCCTCCTTCTTTTCAATTCCACACTGTTTTAGCTGCAAAACAAGGGCTTTAAACTTGGGAAAGTAGAGTTGCAGGGATTCGAAGCTGCTGGGACTCAAGGAGATCAATTCATTCTCGATTTGATGTCCTCTCATTTCATCTGTTTTACCAAAAAGCTCAACAAGCTTCTCCCATACTTCATTTGGTGATGTCAATCCATCAAGATGGAAAAGGAGGTCTCTGGATATGCTCAGACACAGGAGACCATAGGCCTCATCCCTCCTGTTGTGCCATTTAATTTTCTCTGTAGCTGCATTGGCCTCTGCTTCAGTTGCCATAGTCACCCTGTAGAGGCCTTTCGCTCTCAACAATATCTCCATCTCTGCTTTCGATTCAAAGAAATTAAATGAAGTCAAGATGATCATCTGAGATTGATCCATAGCTCAGAAATTGTCCCTTTAGTCAGCAGAATGCTCCCAGTCAAGATGTCGAACCTGCAATAGTAATAAGGAAGGAGAGAAATCGATCTACAAAGGCTCTGATACCATGTGGAAAGTGAACCCAGGTGTTAGAACAATTGCACTCACAAAAATTGCTAATCAAACATGCAAATTACACACAAAGGAGACTGAATATGGAGCAGAACACTAATCTGTATTGAATAAGTGTACAATAGCCAACCTTGTGAAGTCATAGGCTGCCACAATAAATAATTACATGAGAGATTCGAATGCATTGGGATGCCATTCGAATTAGTCAAAAGCAGGCTTACTAAATCTAGTCAAATCCCCCATAGGTGCATAAAGCAGTTTCCAAATCTGCCTAGGAGCTCACGAATTGGAAAAATCAATTAGGCAAGCTAATAGGTGATGGAAGGACAAATCATACATGCTTTTATTAGGAGAAAAGAGTGGAGGATGATGAGGGCAAAAAACAAGTCAACTTCACCTAGTCATACTTTCCTTTTTGCCATAAAACTTAGTAAAAGCAGGCAATAAAGCAGAAAAAGCAGATATGCGCTAGGGAGGTTCAGGAATAAAGCAAAATTGATTCCAAGAGGTTTCCCAAGCACTCCATGACTCAGTTTTAGCAAGTTTGACCATCTTGGACATGTGGAGGACAACTTGCATAGAGTGGAATATGGAAACTAGGCAAATACGACAAAAATGGATTAATTAATGTCTAAGGTAGCTAACTATGGGTTGATTATTCTAACAACCAAACCTAATGACGTAATCAGTTGTCTACTTGTTGAAATTGCCATGTGTTGCCCTCTTTCAGTAGGGATGATATTGATCAGAGATTCCTGAGATGAAATCTATGGCTTCACCATAGATCATTGGTCAAAGATCCTTCAGCTTTGTCAGATGGGCCTTGATGTGCCGAGTCAGAGACAGCACCTAATCCTCTAGTGATGTGATATCTCTAAACCCTCAGTTACTCTTAGCATGTTTACTGGCATGATAGTATGTTAGCATGAGGTGTTACATGTATGCTTCTATAATGAATCGTATACTTAAACTATTGCTCGCCTCTTAAGTATAACCTTAGTGTTATTCTACTACTTAATAAGTGTGTTATTTCGATGTTGATTTATATCTTGGTGAACTAAGTCATGTGATTTCATCCATTTCACAACTTTTACCTAGCTGTATTTCATTTTGTAAACCATTTCACTCGTCCCCTTCATTGTCAACTTTGTGAATGATTTGTTGTCAGTAACAACATATGGTCTCACTACTATTCAAATGTATGAATCCCTCAAAATCAAAGCTAAAAGAGTCATGTCCTCTCAAAAAGGTAAGTTGCCGACAAATTAAATGCAAAGGAAAATATCATGGCAGATACTCCCCATCGCAATAGCCAGGTCCCTTGTCCCGGTTTATCAAAGTCGCATCTAAAGAAAAAGGGACTAAGCCAATGAAAGGGTTGATTGAGATGTAAATGAAATCTCAAAAAGAAATAAAGACCAACACTCACTAGCTGCAGATTTGGAAGAAACATCTAGAAATCCTAACTCAAAGTTAAGGATAGGCCAATCACTGCTATGTTGCTATGATGGTTATTTCACAAAGACCCCATTTCTTCCTATGTACGTAATTCACTTCATATACGCTCAATTGACTTAGGTAACCGAACTATGCTTGTTGACTTAGGAATCTCATATGGTAAAAGGTTTTAGGAGTTACACCAATGTTAGACTAGATATGTAGAAATTATTATTCATTGAGTTGTTAGAAAAAGTGTATTTGTAATGTATATCTCGTGTATTATTTTCATGTTGAACTAACATTGCCTAAGTTTTAATGGTCGGCTATCTTATATCAGTGTTATGGGAACAGGACTGGAACTGGCAAAACCGGTAAGTCCACCCAGTATTGGGTGTTTCCTGGTTTGTTTGATGTTGTTGATCGGAAATGGTCGGTTTTGTACCAAACCGACCGGTTTTGTGCCAAACCAGTTGGTTCCATATGGAACTGGCCTTAAATCCCTGAACCGGTCGGTTTTGTATGAAACTGACCAATTTTGTTCCAATTGTTGATGTAATTGTAACTTCGAAATGTATTCACTTGTATATCTTATGTATTGTACCCCGATGTTTATTCCGGGAAGTGTTTATAATGTAATTGAGTCATGTCATGCCCCGATGTTCTGATCAGGAGTTTCTATAATGTGAACAAGTCATGTCAAGTCATTGTGGGTAACCCTCCTATTAATCAAGGGTTAAAGTCCCCGCAGTTGTGGGGCCCTAGGGTTATTAGACTATCCTAGAGAAGTCAACCTTAGGTGAGTTATTGTAAGTCGGGGCAATAGTCCCCACCATTGTGTTAAGGATAACCCTCCTTGTTGGTCAGAGGGGCAAAGTCCCCACAAGTTGTGGGGCGCTAGGGTTATTAGACTCTCCTACAGATGTCCGCTCTAGTAACTAATTGTTAAGCGAGGCCTACATGTTGGAGTGGACATTATGTGAAGGAAAGAATATAAATAGAGAGTGAGCCTCTCTATTTATCATACACAATTTTACTCACTGGGGCGTATGAGTGAGAGAGAAGAAGTTGGGATTATAGAGAGAGACTACTGCTGTCGAGAGATCATCTTTATGTTTTCGGGTTTTACTTTTGGTGTTGATTCTATCTCTGAGGAAGTTGCGAGGTTTTCTCCTTTATGGTTTCCCCAAGGAAAATTCTTTGTCTCTTGGCTCTTGTGTTTATTGTTGTGCATGTTATTCTCTCAGTTAAAGATACTAAGATCATAATGCTAGCTTGAATGATAAAAATCTAACACCAATCTGAATGCCATGGTTTCAAGCATGAAATTTTTAAAAATAAATTTTAAAAAGGTAAACCCTAGACTCTAGTAATCATCAGTAATATTAAAATCTTAAAGTAAAAGGTCCTTTAATTTTTAACATTACCATTAATTGTTTCAAGATGTTTGAGAGTGGTACCAACCTCATTGGACTTCATATGCAAAAAGCAAAATTTTAGATCCCATTCAGAATTCAACAGACATAACAGTTCTCAGGATTTCAAGATTGCAACATTTCCATTGGATTCTATCATGAATGAGGGTATAGGACTGGAATTTAACCAAGCACATCAACCCCTCTATGTACCTTGATGTTGGTGGTGCTAATTGTTGAACTCCTTTGTCATGACCTTAATAAAAATGTATCGTTCATTCAAGCAAAATCACTTAGTAAGCACAAGAAACTTTTTCTACCTTATTTTAAGGCTTCAATTGGGAAGTTTCATCAAAATTGTAGAGTGTTGACTAATGTCCATGGAGGATCAACTTTGAGATTCAAGGTAGAGGCAAGGGCTAGAGCCTAGAGGAGGGGGGCATAGCGTGCTATTGATAAATAGGATCCCAATATAGGCAAGGATGTTAACTTTTATACCCTTATACAATTCTTGATTAGAAACAACTATTAATGTGTTCTTCAGTTAACTACTGAACATTAATTACTGAAAATACAACTGCATAAGAAACCATAAAATCACTGCGAAACAACAAAATGCAACCACATAAAATAGACACGAGGATTTACCCTGGAAACCCCAACTGGGGAAAACCAGCAAACATTTGTCTTCTTCTTATTGCAGAATTTGATTACAACAGCACTACAATAGTCCTCCGAATAAACCCTATGAATCTGGACCAACACACATAGGAAGATGTTCCAAATCCTTTCTGCAAACTAGATAGACAAACCCTCGATCCACCTTGGATCTAACAGACAACAGAGAAGTAACTCTTCCCTAAAAAGGCTATAATCTCAAGCAAAGATCTAGACTGCTCACTACAAGAGGAAATCCGTCTCTTGCAACTTTGATCACTCACTCTCAATGTATCTCACACATACTGACTATGATTTGATTTCTACAACTCTCCATAGACTCTTTTATAACATTCAGTTTATGTCAATACCATGGGCGCTCCAATACCATGGGCAAATTGACCTTTTACATTTAGTATTATAAAAGTCTATTTACCAAAGAGAGTTAAAATTTGAGGATACTTCCACATGCTAGACACAAGCCAACATAGAAGCACCTATCCTCGCTACAAAGTTCAACACTCCCTCTTAGTGAGGAAGTGTTCTTCACCAGCCCCAACTTGTCCCTGAAAAACTCAAACTTCCCCTTAGGCAATCCTTTGGTGAGGATGTCTGCAACCTGATCATCTGTGGAAATGTACTGGAGCTTCACAGCTCCTCTTTAAACTTTGCCCCTGATGAAATGATACTTGATCTCAATATGCTCGGACCGGTCATGAAACAATAGATTCTGCGAGAGCTTTATGCAACTCTGGTTGTCATAGTAAATGACTGTCAGGTCCAACTCCTGACCAAATAACCCCGTGAGGATCTTGCGAAGCCATATGGCCTCACAACTTGCCAAACTAGCTGCCATGTACTCGGCCTCAACATAATTAAGTGCCACTAACTTCTGCTTCCTCCTGAGCAAAGAAACAACTCTTGATCCCAATCTAAAGCAACAACCTGAGGTGCTTTTTTGGTCCATTGCACTTCTTTCCCAGTCTAAATTTCTATAGCCCAACAGTTGCACTCCATCACCTCGAACATACCTGAGTCCATACTCAACTGTACCTCTTAGATACCTAAGCACATGTTTGGCTGTTATCTAATGCACCCTCCTTGGTTCCACCATGTATTAGTTGAGGTGTTTACAACAAAACAAATATCATTTCGGGTGTTCACCAAATACATCAAAGAACCAATCAATTATCTATACACCGTGGAATCCACCAACTCTGACTCAAAAGCATTTAGCTTCTTCCAGTTGGTGATCATGGGCATAGTCATAGGCTTGCAGTTCTTCATCCCAAATCTCCTCAGAATCTCAACTACAGATTTTCCTTAACCAAGGAAGATCTCACCTTCATGTTGCCACACCTCCAATCCCAGGAAATAGTGCATCAGTCCCAAGTCCTTCATCTCGAACTCCTTTGCCATGTCCCTCTTGCATCTTTCTATGAGCTTCTCAGATACTGTCAGAAACAAGTCATCCACGTATAGTACAAGAGTGAGTGGATCATCACCAACCAACAGGAAGTATAGGTTGGAATCTACCTCACTTTTGACGAAGCCCATACTCACCGGATAACAATTGATCCTAGAATACCAAGCTCTAGGTGCCTGCTAGAGTCCATACAGATCCTTCTTCAACCTGAAAAACATGAGAATCCCTCCCATGTACCTCAAAAACCTGTGGTTTCTCTCTATACACTTCCTCCTCGATCACCCCATTGAGGAACATTGTCTTCACATCCATCTGATGTATCCTCCACCCCATCTCTGAGGAAATAGACATAACAACTCTAATGGAAGTATGTTTGGCGACAGGAGCAAAAGTCTCCTCATAATCAACTCCCTTTTTCTAGGAGAACCCCCTTGCCATCCTTCAACTTCTCCACGTTGCCATCTGCCGTATGCTTGATCTTATGGATCCAATTGGAGCTCACCACTAACTTTCCCTCTGGTCTAGGCACTATATACCAGTGTTATCAGAACCGGTCCTGTTCAAGCAAAACCGGCCAGTCCAACCGATTTACAGGGTTTTTCGGTCTGGTCAGGGACCCGAATCGCTTGGGCCGGATTTTGAGCCTGAACCGGCCTTGAACCGACCTGAACATGACCAAACCGGCCTTGAACCGACCTGAACATGACCAAACCGGCCTGAACCAGTCCGGTCCGTACAGTGTCATATGGAAGTCGTCCGGCGACCCACAAAACTCAAATTTTGGTTCTAAACTTCAATGATGTATTTCGGTTCAGAACTTCAGTGATGTATTGCACTCGATGATATTTTGGTTATTTGCACCTGTACTTGCTATATATATGAGAAAGTTTGCATATTTGTGTATTAATGGTTTGAATTCATATGTATGCACATCAATATATATGTTTTTTTTTACAAAATATGAATATTTTATGTATTTTTTTATCTACCGGTTTTTTTTGGTTCCAGTCCAGTTCACATTTTGGGCTCTGTCGGTCCGGTTCTGATAACATTGGTATATACCACACATCATTCTTCATAATGGAAGAATACTCCTCCACCATGCATCCATCCAAACCTGTTGGTCTACAACCTCGTCAAAGTTGGAAGGCTCAAAATCAGTAATGTTGCTTACTAGTGCCATATAACTGGAAAATCTTTGCAGTGGTCTGCTCATCCTGACTGAAGTCCTTGGAGCATCCACTAGCTCCTGTGCCTCCTTCAAGGATCACTATGCTCACTTTGGCTTCTTCTTTCTAGAAGACTCAACCGAAGTGAATTGAGCATCTTGCTCCTCCTCCAGCACACTCGTCGAGGTACCTCTAACCTATAATGTTGTTCTAACCTCTAGCTTTGGTACTCCCTATTCCTGAGTTTATGCTTCAACTTGCATGGATCCACAAGACTTCCTGAAGGCCTAGTCGTCCTAAAATCTCACATCCCGCCATACCATTGTCTTCTTCAGTGTTGGAATGTACACCCTATAGGCTTTTAAGGTTTCATTGTACCCAACGAAAATGCCCTTCTTAGCTGATGGCTCAAGCTTCATCCTTTTCTCAACAAGGACATGACAGTATACTAAGCATCCAAAGATGTGACGATGTCAAATCTCTGGTTTCTCTCCTGTGAATGCCTCTTCAAGAGTCATCTTCCCCAATACTTTGTGTGGGATCCTGTTTTGCAGATAAACTATAATGTTGCAAGCTTCTACTCATAAAATATAAGTAGATCTTGATAATATAGCATAGCTTTTGTTGCCCCAATGATTGCTCTATTCTTCCTCTCAGAGACCCCATTCTGTTGTGGGTTATATGGGATTGTCAACTCCCTCTTAATCCCAGCATCAGCATAGAATTCCTTGAAGGCATTTGAGGTGTACTCACCTCCATTATCTGTTCTCGCCTCCATTGTTTGTTCTTGCCTCCATTATCTATTCTTAGCACCTTGATCTTCTTCCTAGTCTAGTTCTCCACAAGAGCTTTCAACTCTTAGAACCGTTTGAGAAGCTCTCCAATTTCCTTGCTCTTAATGAAATAGATCCACGTCTTCCTAGAATGGTCATCTATGAGCCTCACATAATAGTTGAACCCTCCAATAGATATGGCTGACACAGGCCCAATGTAACACCCCGGTTTTGACCCCATTGCATTAAATGTACATGATGTATATATTGTAATGAATCGTGGTGTGGAGCTAAAGGCAAAAGCCCCACCATCGATTTAGTTGTGTTATGTTTCGGCGAACGAAATCGTTGCCGATGGTCTATCATGGTATACGGTATATATTAAGTTTTGTCATCATGTAAATATGCATCTTTAATTAAATAACCCAACCAGCTATGTTCGCGGCAACTAAATTGAGAAGGGGCATGATTCTCATAAGGATAAGGGGGGGGATGTCAAACCTCGAACCATTGGGGAAAAATCCATGTGTCCCCACCCTGTTTGATTTGGCCATCTTTCCGTGTCTTATCCAACTATCACTTTAATGCTCTGCAGAGTAGTTGAGGTAGTTATTTTGCTGGGGAGTGGAGTGTGGCAGGATTGTCAGTCCTTGCCCACACACACACTCCACCAGCGAATCAAACCTCACGTTGGGCAGAAGAAACGACTACGCCCATCATTCCATTCTCTCCACAACGGTGCTGTGAACACTCCCGCACTTCCGACTCGCCATTCTCCATTGTCGCTCATCCTCACGCAAGGAAAAACGCCCTGTGTCTCACGCAAAGGAATTATTTTTCTGTTTGGTCTCACACAGCCAGGAGGGGGAGCCGTTTCGATTGTCATTCGCGTTTTCCACAGAGAGGGATCTGGTGTGTTTCCATCCGTATATTGGGATCTGGTGTGTTTCCATCCGTGTATTGGGATCTGGTGTAAATTTCTCTCATGCACAGGTTGGGAGGCTGATTTTCCTTCCCCATTGCGACCTGTGTAAGTCTTCCCGGTGGCTTCATTGTTGAGAACAGACTGTTGTCTCCCCACATTGTTGGTTGCGTCTGTTTTACATTTTGGGACTGCTGTAGGTTGTTTTGGAGTCGTTTTGGCCACAATATGGCCAAGAATGACTCAGGAGTTGTTTCCCTTGCCCAAGCTGTGAATCGCTTGTGTGACTACGTGTATGTAGTGGTTGGTCTTCGGACTGTGTTAGGAGTAGGGATGGGGGGGCTTGGTTTGCTTGATAAACCTGGTGTGTTTGGAAACCACACAGACAGAGCTAGAGAGCTGGCTTTCTTCTCCACAACCCCTGAATAGCACTGGAAGGGAAGTCAGGGCCTGAGGGACTGTGCAGCAGAGAAGGGACTGATTCCTTGTGTTGGGTGTGTGTGGGTGTCTTAGAAGTCATGCTAGTTCTGGTGTAGGTGTTCCTAGCTCTGTAATGGGCTCACCAGCTTAGCATTTATCTTTTTCCCAGCTCCTTGATGGCGTGATAAACCTGACCATGTTGGCTTGGCTATCTTGTTAATGGCCTGATAAACTCAATTGTGTTGGCTTGGCTGTGTTTTGTGTATCCTTGGCTATGTGTAAGCCTGCTTGTTCCTTATTCCTTGGGGAATCATGCCCAGCTCGGGGGTGGCAGCGTTGCTGAGAGATTAAGGAGCACGCTGGCCTATGGTTGGGTGGAACGTTGCAGCGACGTAGCTGGTTGCGGAACGAGTTCTTTATAAGATAAGTAATCTTGTCTATTTTACTTTGGCAATTATATTTACTGTTAATAAATTATGATAAGGATGTTGAATGAATGAATGTATGTTTGCTTCCGCTGTGTATGTGAATGATTATGCATCTTAGCATGTTTTATATTCAAGCATTTCAATTCTTATGAATGCACATGTTCATGGGGCTTTTATCCCGGATGTTTAATGTTATGGTAGCGTCCTCTTCACCGGTCGAAGGGTCAGGGATGTTACACCCACAAATATCTGAATGGATCAAATCCAAGATCCCTTTGGACATGTTATCAATTATGGGGAATGCACTCTTGGCATACTTTCCCATGCCACACCCTTTGCATATAGTGTAACTGTTTGTACCCAAAGAAGGCAAATCGGTCACTATCTACCTAAGCACTTTCAGTCCTTCATGATGCAAATGTGCCATACATCTATGGCATATGCCATAACTCACCATCATGGTTGCTACTACTGCTCACAAATGCACTAGCAGGTTCGAATTGGAGTATGTACAATGTAATGTTCCCAAAAGTGACATGCATGCAAACCCTAAAATGACATGCATGCAAACCCTAAGAGTGACATGCAAACCCTAAAAGTGACATGCATGACATCTAAGCATTATTTAATGATGCATGCACCCAATTAAGTCTCCATGCGCATGCATGCAAGTCAACTGCAAATTAGAAGTTAAAGTGACCTAATTAGGTCAAAAGTTAGGGTTTTTGCAGTTGAAAGTTATAAAAGAAAGATAAAGTGAATGGAGACATTACTTTTGGATTATTATTATTTTGGAGCTCTTGAGAAGTAGCACAGCGTGCGACCACAGCAGTTGGGGTTGGAGACAGCATCTTCAGCTAACGGGATTTCGGTAGTGAGACATCTGCCCTAGTCTCCTTCAGGATAAACCATCCAGGTTTGTCACTGTATCTATTGCATTCATCATTATTCAGTATTCCAGTATAAGTCTGAAGGTTATTGCAGATTCATCCGTACAGCTGGGGGCATTTAGCTGGGAAAACCCTAGTCATTCACCAGGACTCTGGATCACTATATTTCTTCTGCATGTGGCCTGCATCCTCACTGATAGGATCACTCTACTGCATTGGGTGATTATCAGCTATCAGATTGTCCATTCATGGCAACTAGCGGCAGTTTACAAGGTTGTGGAGGCGTGAGCAGCAGACTGGGAGATCAATTCGCTAGGGCATCTGGAAGGTCAAAACCCTTGCATGCTCCAACCATCCACTCCGGCACTGGTATACCTTCCTTCCGACTTATTTCCAGCTGAAACTGACCATCCCTTCAACAAAAACGTCACACTTGTTTGATTCAACCATCTAGGGGTATTACAGCAGAAACAAGGTTATTTCTTCACCAGCTCAGCTCATCTTGCATGCGTATTCTCTCTGGAGCACATTTAGTCGGCTTATCAGTGGTAAGTGTTCATTCTATCCTGCAAACCCTAACCCTAATTTTAGCTATAAAATAGGAAAATTTTGCATGGCAGTTTGCATGGCCAGCTATTTCAATAAAATTGCATAGAAATAGAAAATATCAGGATTTGGGATATTACATACAACTTGTTTCTCCTGACTCCAATTACCTTCACCGAGCTGAAATTAATCCCTTGGGATGGATGTACACTTTCCTATCCCGAAAAGTTAACTCAAACCCTTCCTCAACGGAGTCATAGAGGAAGAGGTTTTTATAGAGCAACTAGAGGGGTCTGAGGTGGAGAACAAAAAGTCGCATGTTTGTAGGTTGCGGAGAGCTCTTTATGGGCTCAAGCAGGCACCTCGAGCATGGTACTCGAGGATCAACAGCTATCTACGGGAGATGGGATTCCAACAGAGTGAGGCAGAACACAACCTGTACTTCTTGTCAGGTACGGTACCTCTCATACTGGTGTTGTACATAGATGATCTCTTTCTTGCAGGACATGAGAGGTTGATCGAGGACTGCAAGTCCAATCTTACAGTAGAGTTTGAGATGAAATACCTTGGGTTGATGCATTACTTCCTAGGTATGGAGGTTTGGCAGAGAGATGGGTGCTTCTTCATTGGTCAGGGGAAGCATGCAGTAGAGATATTGAGGAGATTCAAGATGGAGGATTGCAAGCCCATGTCCATAACTCTAGTTTCCAACTGAAGGAAGATTGATGCATCGGGGTTAGAGGAGTTTGATCCTACATTGTATCGCCATCTTATCGGGTCACTCGTATATCTGGTCAACACGCGGCCAGACATTAACTTTGCAGTCAACTCTTTGAGTCAGTGGTGAACCCTCGAAGAGTGTATTGGACAGCTACAGTACATTCGTACAGATGAACAGACTGCAGATATCTTGACCAAGCCTCTGACAGCATCAAAGTTCGGGTACTTTCGTGACAAGCTTGGTATGGCAGAGAATGCCTCTCTCGCTGAGAGGGAGTGTTGATTTGTTGAGCAGCATCGAGAGCCCTTCTTTTCGGAGAATGGGACCACCTAGTCCAGGACCACGGTGAAGACTCAACCCAGTGTTGAGTGACCATTCTGTTGAATGGTAGATATCTGGCCTGGGACCATGATATAAACCCAGATCTGCCCTCGGTAGATTCAACCTTGTGTTGAGTAGACATCTGGTCCAGGACCACGATGTAGACCAGTCTGGGACTGGTAGACTCAGCTTAGCTCTGAGTATCCATTCTCTTGGAGAATGAAGACACTGTAAGCCCTAGACTGGGTCTGGGCATGTCTGTGTCACTTTGACCCTTGATCTATGGGGTTGGTGTGCTTCTCCAAGGATTAGCTACCCTTGGTCAAGTTATCCTAGTACCAGATCTAGGTGTCATACAGTGTGTGAGATAAAAGCATTAATAACTCTCTTGGTTTATGATGATGTACTTTTGAAATAAAAAAGGTACACAGGGGCACTTGAAAAATGACCAAAGTCAAAAGTCAAAATAAATAAAGACTTTGTGACCACAAGAAAATGACCAAAGTCAAAAATCAAAATAAATAAGGATTTCTTATAAAAGTCAAAGGAAAAATAAAAGTACCGTTTTTGGTAAATGTGAAACTAAAATTAGGAAAAAAATAAAAATATTATTATTTTTATTTTTCCTAATCTTGTCCACTTACAGGTGAACAAAGGCTACAAAAGAAGATCAAGCCTTCTCATTTGTCACACACACTTTGCTCTCACAGGTGAAGAAGACTATCTAATGTTCAAACCCTCAGCTAGGGTTTTATCAGCAAAGTCCATCTTCAGCGTTTTTGCACAGCCATCTTCAGCATTCCATTTTTTGGGCAGCCTTCTTCATTTTTCGGGCAGCTGAGACTTTTTTGGTGGGCAGCCTCTGTTTCTTTTCTGCGCAAACCTGGGGAAGAGGAACAGTTACGGGCAATGACTGGAAAATTCGGGCAGCCTGTTTCAAAATTTCAGCCAACCTGTTTTTTTTTGTAATTTGGGCTGGCCCTAATTTTGTTTGTGGGCAGATCTAAGATTGTTTTTTTGGACCAAACTGTTTTTGACAGTCTCTAGCAATTCTGGGCAGGCCCTAATTTTATCTTGGGTAGACTGATAAATTTGTGCAGACTGTGTTTGATAGCCTCTAGCAATTATGGGCAGGCCCTAATTTTATCTTGGGCAGACTGATAAATTTGTGTAGATTGTTTTTGACAGCCTCTAGCAATTATGGGCAGGCCCTAACTTTATCTTAGGCAGATTGATAAATTTGTGCAGATTGTTTTTAACAGTCTCTAGCATTTCTAGGCAGGCCCTAACTTCATCTTGGGCAGACAGACTGTTTTGGGCAGCCTCAATCATTTCTGGGCAGATGGTTTACTAGGGTTTGAAAACCTTAGTTTGTTTTGCTTAGAAATCTTTTGCATCTGTAAACTTTGGTCAAAATCCAGATCTGGATTTGAGGAACCTTTTGAAGAATTTCTTAAGCCATCTCATTTACGAGATGAGCTATTAATGCTTTTGGGGTTTTTGTCCTTTGAAGGTTTCCTCAGTGAAAAAAATATTGTGTCCATGTGTGCTAATGTGATGAATGTGTTTTTACTGTACTACTGATCTATTTATGTTTATCTGCAAATTTTTAAAGTTTATGCTAATGTTGAAAATTCAACATGTTATCAGAGCTTAGCATATGAAAACACAGTAAAGGGACACTGCTGTTGCTTTTCACTAGATCTTGGAATTGCAGATCTAACTTTTTGGACAAGTGACAAAGATGGCCACCAATGGTCTCAAACAGGAAGAGAAGCTCTCCAGTGCAACAAACTTCAACTCTTGGAAAGCCAGGTTGACAGCCATTCTAGATGAGAATGACTTGGATGACATTGTCTTTAATGCCACAGAAGAGCCTACAACAAATGCTAGTAGACTTGCCTACAAGAAAAAGCAAGGTAAGGCTAGAAGACTCATTTATGATTCCATCAGAGAAGAATTGATGCCCAACATCTCATCTCTGAAGACTGCTAAAGAATGCTATGATACATTGGTAAACCTCTATGAAAAGAAGGCTCCCAATTAAAAGAGAGTCTTCAAGAAGAGGCTACGAACTTTGAAGTTGAACAAAGATGAAAGTGTTGGTTCCTTCTTCACCAAGATCAAACAGGTAAGAGATCAACTCCTTGCTATTGGTGTTACTGTTGATGATGATGATCTTGTACAAACAGTGGTTAATGGTCTCCCAAGCTCTTGGGAAACCTTCATGGCATCCGTCTGTGGACGAGAAAATCAGCCAACCTTTGAAAGGCTTTGGCATGATTGCATACAAGAACAAGCAAGGAACACTGACAAGGTAATCAAGCAAAATAACCTTGCACTTGCAGCAAAGACCAAGAAGTTCAAGAAGCCTTTCCATCAGCAAAAGAAAAGGAAGAAACCTCAGGGTAAGTTTTCTGACATGTCTAAGATTGAAAGTTATACTTGTCACAAGTTTGGACATTATGCTAGAGACTGCAGACAGAACAAGAAGAAACCCAAGTGAAGGTTTCAGGCATCTGCTGCAGAAGCAGAGGAAGAAGAAGATGAACCAAAGAAGAAGAAGAAAGCCAAGGCTAATAAAACTGATGAGTCTAGAAGAGAGTACTATTTGATTTCTGCTCCAACTGGTTCTTTCTCAGCTTGCTCTACTTCTTGGTTGGTTGACAGTGGTGCCTCTAGACACATGACTAGTAACCGTAGTACCCTCACCAGTTACAGAAAGAAGAAGTTCACCACTCAGGTAGAACTTGGGGATGATTCCGCTTACAAGATTGAAGGAGTTGGCTCAATTTCACTTCAACTTGACTCAGGTACGGTTCTTCATGTTGATGATATTCTTTATGTTCCTGGTTTAAAGAAGAATCTTTTATCTGTTGCTGGTTTAGAAGATAAGGGCCACAGAGTCCCTCTTTATGGACAAGAAGGTCTTTTTATGGGCAAAAGACACAGATCCAAACTTAGCAGTACAGATTGGGGTTCGAGAGGGAGATCTCTACAAAGCTTCAAAAGTTTCCACTCATGCTTTGGTACATCACTCAGTTGATCCTTGTGAACTTTGGTATAGAAGGTTTGGACACCTTCACTACACAGCTCTCCCAGGATTGCAGAAGATGGTTACAGGTATGCCAGAAGTTTCCTTAAAGCATGAAGGAATTTGCAAAGGATATGCTCTAGGTAAGAACACTAAGAAATCCTTTCCCATAAGCAAGAGTAGATCTAAAGGCATTTTGGATTTGATTCATTTTGACATTTGTGGGCCCATGTCTTCACCCTCCTTGAGTGGGTGTTTATATTATGTCTTGTTTATTGATGACTACTCTTGAAAGTCTTGGATTTACTTCCTCAAGGCCAAGAGTGAAGCCTTTGACAAGTTCAAAGAGTTCAAGACACTGATTGAAAATCAGACTGGCAGGCATATCCGTATCATGAGATCAGATAACGGAGATGAGTATGAATTTAATGAGTTTGATGATTTTTGCCGAGAAGCAAGAATCAAGAAAGAGCTGACAGTGCCTTACAACCCTCAGCAGAATGGGGTTGCAGAAAGGAAGAATGGAACGCGATCTGTGAGGCTACTAAAGCCATGATCACTGATCTAGATCTTCCTTTGTCTTTGTGGCTTGAAGCTACAGGAACTACTGTGTACATCCAAAACAGAAGCCCTCATGCTATCTTGGGTGGGAAGACTCCAGAAGAAGTCTTCACCAAGAAGAAACCTACAGTTGATCACATGAAAATATTTGGCACTCCTATGTATGTTCATGTGCCAAAAGAAACAAGGGCCAAGCTAGAGCCTTCTGGTAAGAAAGGCTTATTTGTTGGGTACAGTGATTGCTCAAAGGCTTATCGAGTATATATACCTGGACAGAGTTACATTGAGGTCAGCAGAGATGTGATCTTTCATGAGGAAGCAGTGTTTCGTAAAGCACTAGAGCTTTCACCGGAAGATGCAGTTGCTCCACTTGAGTTTCCAGATTCAGAAATTCAGAGGGAGAGAGTTTGATGATCAAACTCCAGATGTTCCTGAAAGCATTGGAATTCCACTAGAAGAACTACTTGAAGTTCCTCCTTCCAAAAGGAGACCTGCTTGGTACCGAGAAACGGTACAAGAAGCCAAGAAACACAAAGCTCCTTCAGGGACTTTCAAAGAAAGCATAAAACCACAGAAGTACTGCAGTCTTATGAGTCAGCTTATCAAGACTTCTTATAAAAGTCAAAGGAAAAAATAAAAGTACCTTTTTGGTAAAAGTGAAAGTGAAATTAGGAATATTTTTATTTTTTCATAATCTTGTCCACTCACAGGTGAACAAAGGCTATAAAAGAAGATCAAGCCTTCTCATTTGTTACACACACTTTTGCTCTCACAGGTGAAGAAGACTATCTTATGTTCAAACCCTCAGCTAGGGTCTTATCAGCAAAGTCCATCTTCAACATTTTTGCACAGCTATCTTCAGCATTCCATTTTTTGGGCAGTTTTCAGCAGTCAAATATTTTCAGGCAGTTTTCATCAGTCTGATATTTTTGGGCAGTTTTCAGACAGTCTGATATTTTCAGGCAAATTTCAGCAGTCTGATATTTTTGGGCAATTTTCAGATAGTGATATTTTCAGAAAGTTTTCAGTAGTCTGATATTTTCGGGCAATTTTCAGCAGTCTGATATTTTCAGGCAGTTTTCAGCAGTCTGGTATTTTTGGGCAGTTTTCAGACAGTCTAATATTTTCGGGCAGTTTTCAGCAGGCTGATATTTTTGGGCAGTTTTCAGCAGTCTGATATTTTCGGCCAGGAGAGAGAAAATCTCAGCTTTTCTGAGAAAGCCCTAAATTGGTAATTTTCTGTAATTCTGGAAATTGTGGGTAAAATTATTAGTCTGATTTTTACTGATGAATTTTACAGTTACTGTGGTCAAAATCCAGATCTGGATTTGAGGAACTTTTTGAAGAATTTCTTAAGCCATCTCATTTACGAGATGAGCTATTAATGCTTTTGGGGTTTTTGTCCTTTGAAGGCTTCCCTAGTGAAAAATATTGTCCATGTGTGCTGATGTGATGAATGTGCTTTTACTGCACTGCTGATCTATTTATGTTTATCTGCAAATTTTTAAAGTTTATGTTATTGCTGAAAATTCAACATGGTATCAGAGCTTAGCATGTGAAAACACAGTAAAGAGATACTGCTGTTGTTTCTCACTAGATCTTGGAATAAGATTTGCAGATCTAACATTTGGATAAGTGACAGAGATGGCTACCGTTGGTTTCAAACCGGAAGAGAAGCTCTCTGGTTCAACAAACTTTAATTCCTGGAAGGCCAGGTTGATAGCCATTCTTGATGAGAATGACTTGGATGACATTGTTCTTAATGTCACAGAAGAGCCAACTACAAACGCTGGTAGGCTTGCCTACAAGAGGAAGCAAGGTAAGGCTAGAAGAGTTATTTATGATTCTATCAAAGAAGAATTGATGCCTAACATCACATCCTTGAAGACTGCTAAAGAATGCTATGATACATTGGTAAACCTCTATGAAAAGAAGGTTCCCGGTCAAAAGAGAGTCTTGAAGAAGAGGCTACAAACTTTGAAGCTGAACAAAGATGAAAGTGTTGGTTCCTTCTTCACCAAGATCAAACAGGTAAGAGATCAACTCCTTGCTATTGGTGTTACTGTTGATGATGATGATCTTGTACAAACAGTGGTTGATGGTCTCCCAAGCTCTTGGGAAACCTTCATGGCATCCGTCTGTGGACAAGAAAATCAGCCAAACTTTGAAAGGCTTTGGCATGATTGCATACAAGAAGAAGCAAGGAACACTGACAAGGTAATCAAGCAGGATAACCTTGCACTTGCAGCAAAGACCAAGAAGTTCAAGAAGCCCTTCCCTCAGCAGAAGAAGGGTAAGAAACCTCAAGGTAAGTTTTCTGACATGTCCAAGATTGAACGTTATACTTGTCACAAGTTTGGACATTATGCTAGAAACTGCAGGCAGAACAAGAAGAAACCCAAGAGAAGGTTTCAAGCATCTACTGCAGAAGCAGAGGAAGAAGAAGATGAAGAACCAAAGAAGAAGAAGAAGACCAATGCTAATAAAACTGATGAGCCTATAAGAGAGTACTATTTGATTTTTGCTCTAACTGGTTCTTTCTCAGCTTGCTCCACTTCTTGGTTAGTGGACAGTGGTGCCTCCAGGCACATGACTGGTAACCGTGGTACCCTTACCAGTTATAGAAAGAAGAAGTTCACCACTCAGGTAGAACTTGGAGATGACTCCACTTACTAGATTGAAGGAGTTGGCTCAACTTCACTTCAACTTAACTCAGGTACGGTTCTTCATATTGATGATATTCTTTATGTTCCTGGGTTAAGGAAGAATCTTTTATCTGTTGCCGATTTAGAAGACAAGGGCCACAGAGTCCTCTGTATGGACAAAAAGGTCTTTTTATGGGCAAAAGATAGAGATCTAGACTCAGCAATTCAAATTGGGGTTCGAGAGGGAGCACTCTACAAGGCCTCCAAAGTTTCCACTCATGCTTTGGTACATCACACAGTTGATCCTTGTGAACTTTGGCATAGAAGGTTTGGACACCTTCACTACACAGCTCTCCCAAGATTGCAGAAGATGGTCACAGGTATGCCAGAAGTTTCTCCAAAGCATGAAGGAATTTGCAAAGGATGTGCTCTAGGTAAGAACACTAAGAAATCCTTTCCCAGAAGCAAGAGTAGATCTAAAGGCATTTTGGATTTGATTCATTCTGACATTTGTGGGCCCATGTCTTCACCCTCCTTGAGTGGGTGTTTATATTATGTCTTGTTTATTCATGACTACTCTCAGAAGTCTTGGATTTACTTCCTCAAGGCCAAGAGTGAAACCTTTGACAAGTTCAAAGAATTCAAGACACCGTTTGAAAATCAGACTGACAGGCACATCCGTATCTTGAGATCAGATAACAAAGGTGAGTATGAATCTAATGAGTTTGATGATCAAAGTTCAGATGTTCCCAAGAACATTGAAAGTCCAATAGAAGAACTACTTGAAGTTCCTCCTTCCAAAAGGAGACCTGCTTGATACCGAGAAACGGTACAAGAAGCCGAGAAGCATAAAGCTCCTCCAGGGACTTTCAGAGAAAGCATAAGACCACGAAGTACTTCGGTCTTATGAGTCAGCTTATCAGTTCAGAACCTTCATCGTACGAAGAAGCAGCAAGTAAACAGGTATGGGTTGATGCCATGATTGAAGAGTATATGTCAATCATGAAGAATGATGTTTGGAAAGTTGTTCCCAGACCTACAGGAAAGTCAGTAGTGACTTCCATATGGCTTTATAAGATCAAGCATGCTGCAGATGGCAATGTGGAGAAGTATAAAGCCAGATTCGTAGCTCATGGCTTCACTCAGAAAGAAGGCATTGACAATGACGAGACATTTGCACCTGTTGCCAGGTACACTACCATCAAAACCATCATCTCACTTGCTACAGTATTCGGATGGAAGTTACATCAGATGGATGTAAAGACAGCCTTTCTCAATGGTAAGATTGAGGAAGAGGTTTATATTGAACAACCTGAAGGCTTTGTTACTCATGGGAAGAAGACCCATGTATGTAAACTGAAGAAAGCCTTGTATGGACTAAAACAGGCTCCGAGAGTCTGGTATGTCAGAATGGATGGATTTCTCCATAGCTTGGGGTTCTCCAAAAGTACAGTTGATTCTAACTTGTACTTTAAAGTTGTTCATAATCATGTCTTGATACTTGTTCTATATGTAGATGACTTGTTTCTTACAGGTGATGAACAGTTGATAGACCAGTGTAAGAGGGAGCTTACGTCTGAATTTGAGATGAAAGACCTCGGATTGATGCATTACTTCCTTGGCTTAGAAGTCTGGCAAAAGCCAGGTGAGATCCTCTTGGCACAACGAAAGTATGCAGTGGATATCTTGCAAAGATTTGGGATGCAGGACTGCAAGTCCATGAGCATACCAATGACTACCAACTTGACAAATTTGCGGGACTCAGCCTCTAGGTCACAGAATGTGGACTCTACTCTATACAGACAACTCATTGTTTCCCTAATGTATCTCGTGCATACGAGACCAGACATTTGCTACACAGTGAATGCACTGAGTCAGTTCATGTCAAATCCGAAGCACATACACTTGGTAGCCGCCAAACATGTACTCAAATATGTGCGAGGGACTATCATTTATGGGCTCAGGTATAATTCCAGCAGTGGAGTATTGTTATCTGGATATTCAGATTTAGATTGGGCTGGTAGTGCAGTTGACCGAAAAAGTACCTTTGGTTATTGCTTCAATATGGGATCAGCAATGATCTCTTGGTCCAGCACGAAGCAGGGTTCCATAGCTCAGAGTACAGCTGAGGCAGAGTATATTGCTGCAAGCAATGCCTGCAAGGAAGCAGTTTGGCTTAGAAAGTTGTTATCTAATCTGTTCGAGGGAAAGCTTGACTCAACGATCATCCATTGCGATAATCAGAGTTGCATAAATTGCAGAGAATCCAGTGTTTCATGACAAATCGAAACACATTGAAATGAGGTATCATTTCATCAGAGACCTAGTGCAAAGAGGTGCTCTGAAGTTGCAGTACATTCGTATAGATGAACAAATTGCAGATATCTTGACCAAGCCTCTGACAGCATCAAAGTTCGTGTACTTTCGTGACAAGCTTGGTATGGCAGAGAATGCCTCTCTTGCTGAGAGGCAGTGTTGATTTTTTGAGCAGCATCGAGAGCCCTTCTCTTCGGAGAATGGGACCACCTGGTCCGGGACCACGGTGAAGACTCAACCCACTGTTGAGTGACCATTATGTTGAATGGTAGATATCTAGTCTGGGACCATGATATAAACCCAGATCTGCCCTGGGTAGACTCAACCTTGTGTTGAGTAGACATCTGGTCCGGGACCACGATGTAGACCAGTCTGGGACAGGTAGACTCGGGTTAGTTCTGAGTAGCCATTCTCTGGGAGAATGAAGACACTGTAAGCCCTAGACTGGGTTTGGGCATGTGTGTGGCACTTTGACCCTTGATCTATGGGTTTGGTGTGCTTCTCCAAGGATTAGCTACCCTTGGTTAAGTTACCCTAGTACCAGATCTAAGTGTCACACAGTGTGTGAGATAAAAGCATTAATAACTCTTTTGGTTTATGATGATGTACTTTTGAAATAAATAAAAAAACCACAAGTAATGACCACAGGGACACTTGGTAAAAGGCCAAAGTCAAAAGTCAAAGAAAAATAATAATAGTACCTTTTTGGTAAAAGTGAAAGTTAAATTAGGAAAAGAATAAAAATATTATTATTTTTATCTTTCCTAATCTTGTCCACCTAAAAGGACCACAGGTGGAAAACAAAATTAAAGGATTTCTTATAAAAGTCAAAGGAAAAAATTAAAAATACATTTTTGGTAAAAGTGAAAGTGAAATTAGGAAAAGAATAAAAATATTATTATTTTTATTAAAGAATGACTTCTTATAAAAGTAAAAGGAAAAAATAAAAGTAGTTTTTTGGTCAAAGTGAAAGTGAAATTAGGAAAAGGATAAAAATATTATTATTTTTATTTTTTCCTAATCTTGTCCACTTACAAGTGAACAAAGGCTATAAAAGAAGATCAAGCCTTATCATTTGTTACACACACTTTTGCTCTCACAGGTGAAGAAGACTATCTTATGTTCAAACCCTCAGCTAGGGTTTTATCAGCAAAGTCCATCTTCAACATTTTTGCACAGTTATCTTCAGCATTCTATTTTTTGGCAATTTTCAGTAGTCTGATATTTTCAAGTAGTTTTCATTAGTCTGATATTTTTGGGCAGTTTTCAGAGAGTCTGATATTTTTGGGCAATTTTCAGCAGTCTGATATTTTTGGGCAGTTTTCATACGGTGATATTTTTGGGTAGTTTTCAGCAATCTGATATTTTCGGGCAGTTTTCAGCAGTCTGATATTTTTGGGCAGTTTTCAGACAGTCTGATATTTTCGGGCAGTTTTCAGCAGGCTGAAATTTTGGGCAGTTTTCAGCAGTCTGATATTTTTGGGCAGGAGAGAGAAAATCTCAGTTTTTCTGAAAAAAAAGCCCTAAATTGCTAATTTTCTATAATTCTGGAAATTGTGGGTAAAATTTTCAATCTGATTTTTACTGATGAATTTTACAGTTACTGTGGTCAAAATCCAGATCTGGATATGAGGAACTTTTTGAAGAATTTCTTAACCCATCTCATTTACGAGATGAGCTATTAATGCTTTTGGGGGTTTTGTCCTTTGAAGGTTTCCCCAGTGAAAAATATTGTGTCCATGTGTGCTGATGTGATGAATGTGTTTTTACTGCACTGCTGATCTATTTATGTTTATCTGCAAATTTTTAAAGTTTATGCTAATGCTGAAAATTCAACATTCAGAACCTTCATCGTATGAAGATGTAGCAAGTAAACAGGTATGGGTTGATGCCATGATTGAAGAGTATAAGTCAATCATGAAGAATGATGTTTGGGAAGTTGTTCCCAGACCTACAGGAAAGTCAGTAGTGACTTCCATATGGCTTTATAAGATCAAGCATGTTGCAAATGGCAGTGTGGAAAAGTATAAAGCCAGGTTCGTAGCTCATGGCTTTACTCAGAAAGAAGGCATTGACTATGACGAGACATTTGCACCTTTTGCCAAGTACACTACCATCAGAACCATCATTTCACTCGCTGTAGTATTAAGATGGAAGTTACATCAGATGGATGTAAAGACAACCTTTCTCAATGGTAAGATTGAGGAAGAAGTTTATATTGAACAACCTAAAGGCTTTGTTACTCATGGGAAGAAGACCCATGTATGTAAACTTAAGAAAGCCTTGTATGGACTGAAACAGACTGTTTTTTACAGTCTAGCAATTTTGGGCAGGCCCTAATTTTATCTTGGGCAAACTGATAAATTTGTGCAAACTGTTTTTGACAGCCTCTAGCAATTCTGGGCAGGCCCTAATTTTATCTTGGGCAGACTGAAAAATTTGTGTAGACTGTTTTTGATAGCCTCTAGCAATTCTGGGCAGGCCCTAACTTTATCTTGGGCAGACTGATAAATTTGTGCAGACTGTTTTTTACAGTCTCTAGCATTTCTAGGCAGGCCCTAACTTCATCTTGGGCAGTCAGACTGTTTTGGGCAGCCTCAATCATTTATGGGCAGATCTGGAAATGTGGTTTACTACGGTTTGAAAACCTTAGTTTGTCTTGCTGAGAAATCTTTTGCATCTATAAACTGTGGTCAAAATCCAGATCTGGATTTGAGTTACTTTTTGAAGAATTTCTTAAGCCATCTCATTTACGAGATGAGCTATTAATGCTTTTAGGGTTTTTGTCCTTTGAAGGTTTTTCCCCAGTGAAAAAAATATTGTGTCCATGTGTGCTGATGTGATGAATGTGTTTTTACTATAGTGCTAATCTATTTATGTTTATCTGCAAATTTTTAAAGTTTATGCTAATGTTGAAAATTCAACAACTACCAAACCCCTTCCTCGTTGAGAGGGAGTGTTAGAAATTGGCAACAAGGAAGGTATTCTATCATTGCATGTGTACTTGCATGCTAGAAGACATAAAACAAGAAGACAAATGTATTAATGTAATTTTCCAATGTTTAGACTTAGGAAAACTACATTAAGTGATATAATTATTAATTTGACTTAATGGAGGAACTTTTATAAAGTTCAAGTGAAATATAATATAAGTGATGGTTAACCTAATCTGGCCATTGATCTCACCAGAGGATCTCATCCATTGATCCATAGTGAGAGTTAGGGTTTTCACTTGGCCATTGAGTTAAAGGGAGATTGATTTAGTGGAGAAGACACACACACACAGGCATACAAAGAGATTTCTTGCTCGTCGCTTTCTGCCAGAGAGTGAGAAAGAGAAGTTAAAGGAAGAAGTTAGCAAAGAAGACAGAGGAGCATTCATCCGGCGAATGTACAGAGTGATCAGGTAGAGGAGAGGGTCATACGCATTTGCTAAGAGGAAGGTCGTACTAATTTGCAAAGGTCATATAGCAGTCGTACAGCAAACCACACGTGTTAGCAGGATCGTACGGAACCCCTCTGTACAGCTGACGCAGAGACCGTACGGATTTCGTACAGCTGATAGCAAGGTCATAAAGCTATGCAGAGGATCGTACAAATTTGTGGGGTGTTCTCAATGATTTGCAGAGGTTTGATTTTGCCAGGTTGAGTAAATCGATTTTCTGAATTGTATTTGTTCTATATCTTCATAATAAATTTCTTCTCAGACTGTTGCACCAGTTTTCCCATCTTGGGTTTTTCCGGGGGTTTCCATACCCAAAAATATTGGTGTCTCTATTGGTGTGATTGTTGTTATATGTTTCTCAGTATTTATTTTCCGCCACATTACTTGTGAAGAAACTCATTTGTGGTTATCAGTAATAAAAATTAAAATTATACTGTGTAGCTCAAGATTGAGTTTTAAGGAAATTTACAAAGTGTTTGATATATTGCTTATAAGTTAATACATATCTTGATGGTCAAAACACTATGTGGGAAATCTAAACTTAAATCACAATTTATATAATCAAACAAGTTAAGAACTTTTCCCTTGAGCTCTCTTAAATTACAAATCCAACTACCCATAAGGCAGACCCCCTTGGCCCTGAGAGCAAGACTAAACAATGGAAAGATAAATACTTAGGTAACAGTGGTATTTCTCTTTCCACTTAGGTGCTAAATTGAGTTGTAACACCATGAATGTTGATTTATTAAATGTTTGACATTTGTGTGTTTTTTGTTTTTTCCATTTTGGGAAATACAGCATGGGAATCCATCCTAGACATCACTGAGCTGGACCCTGAACAGATCTCCTACATATCCATGTTGTATTCCTTCCAGATATGGATCCATAAAAGATCCAAGGCATAGCCATGAACAATCTAGATCCAATGCAGAACCAAACATATCCAGGGAGGAGTGGAGAATGTTCTGGTAACATCAGAAGCATCCAGAAACCACAAGTTAAAATACATCGTGTCAAAAACATACATTGCTGGCCTGGTAGTTTAGTACCTTTACGACTGCAAAAAACAAAAACACTAAGCAGGTAGAGTAAGTGGTCTAAGGGCCGTTTCGCTTTGCCAGGTAGAGTAAGTGGTCTAAGGGCCTGGTAGTTTAGTACCTTTAAGACTGCAAAAAACAAAACCACTAAGCAGGTAGAGTAAGTGGTCTAAGGGCCGTTTCGCTTTGCCAGATGTGTGAAAGTCAATTAATTTAAGACATTTTTGCAAATATATTGAAGTAAAAACATATTTTGTAGAGTAGCTCACAAGGTACATAAGCAACTGCCCAAATATATATATTCTTGGTTGAGACTTGAAATTATCTAGCTTTAACCTTCACAAAAAACAATTAAAAAAAACTTACGTAAAAACTAAATGCTACTATCTAAAATACATTTAAATCTTCCTGTGCAAGATGGCCCTAAGACATCATAAACAGTACAATAAATACTGCTACGATAATAAAAATTTCAAGTATGACAAGGCAGGTTGAAAATGCCACTCTACATTTATACAGCTAAAATAAGATTTTATCTTGTTTACATTTAAGGGTCGCAGATAGTAGTCGAAGACAAATAGATGGTCCAAAACCCATCCTTGTGAAAAGAAACTTTTGAATATGACCGTCTCTCTACATTTATACAGCTCAAATAAGCTACTGCATTTTTTACCTTTCTAAAACTGGAGGCTCATCCTCCATCTCCTTAGTAATGGCTGGATGAAGTGGCTCAGGGACCCATTCATCACACAGCTGATCGATTTCCTGAAGGCAAAATGAATTCAACAGCTAAGTCCAAAGTCAGACAAAATAAATATAACATGTTCTATAAAATCTATCACCTTTGAGTGGTTCCAAATTATGCATTTAATTAATACGATTCAGCAATATACATTAGAGTCAAGAAGTTTCTGCAACCTCATAGTTCATGTTACATTACTGTTACCATCACTGTGAAGAAAGTACAATGTAGTTGATACTTGATACCATGATTAGAACAAAATCTTTGATCTTGTAAGATCACGTCTGCCAATGACTAGAATTACAATGGATTTGAACATTAAGTTTATGCACCAATTAGTCATTTGAATTGCCACGTACTGAATTTCCACCAGTTAAAATAACCATCAACATTCTTATTTTTAATGTCAATAATTGTTCCAAGAATTTGGGGTTACGGGGAGCAAAGGAGGAAGTTGTTTGAAGTTGTAGGCCATCTACCCCCAGGGGACTTTACATTTACTATAAACTCTTATGGACTTCAAGCAGGTATGCAGAAGTGCTGAAAGTCATCTAGAAAGTAGGGAAGTTGGGAACTTTGAATACAATTAATAAGAACCCATCAATCCGGAGTGCAGTCAAAGACATGAACCAGGAGGAGCATCTGGATGTCATTCAGATTTTTCAGCAGCTGTGATCTCTGTGTGTCTTCCCACTCCTCGGTTTTTGATGAAAGAGTGGGATAAGTAGGGTTCCTGCTACAGATAGCTTCAAAGCATTTCCTTCCTCTGAATTTCCCAATGTTGGGCGCACCTTGGGATGAGAAGCAGTTTGCACCATGCAAAAGAGATTCTATCCCTAGATGGCATGTGGCAGCTTGCACTCCTGTTTGAAGGATTGGAGATGTCTCATGGACACGTAGGGGTTTAACAATTTTCTTGCAGTAGGTAGTTGACCCAGTGGACTATGTAACTTAGGAGGATCTGGGGGCTTGTGACAAAGGCATATGGACTTACCTTGTGTAGTTACATCACCTTGCCGCCATTATTATACACAACATCGCCTAGAAAATGACACATGTACTTTAGAGTGGACATCTCACTTGTGTTGGCCAACAAGGCTCATGTAGGTTGCTTGTAAGGGCTCATGGCCACGTAGTATTGTCGGCCTCTAATACCTCTCATGTAAATAGATGAAGGAGAGTCTTTGCATTCATATCATCATTTGTACTTAACTTCTCGGGAAAATTTGCTAAGGTTTCCTCATGAACCCTAGGTGGAGTTATAAAGTATAGAGGAATATCTTCATTTGGAGTTTAATCTTGTGAAGGAGACATTGGTGATGATCACGGATTTCTCTTTCTTGGATCTTCACAACTACTTGTATTCTCTCTTTAGACGTTAAGGTTACTTGGTCTTCTTGAGTTTCTTGCAACATCTTCAAGATCTAGGGTTAGGGTTTATCCCTAGGAGATTTTTTATTAGGGTTTTGAGAGAAAACCCTAAGGTGTGTCACCCCTCATTTTGCATGGGTTTCCACTTGTTATGATTATCATAAATGTCAACCAAGTTGTTACTTGTTGATGAGAATTTGGATAGCCTGGGCTCTTTAATGTTAGATTATTGCTTCATATTATGTTGATATGGATCTTCATGATGTGGTTGTAGCTATATGATGTGGCTTTTTCATGTGTTTAGCTATTGGCGTATTCTCCTATGGATGGTTGCAGGGTTTGATGTTGTACTTCATTCATACATGGCACATTGGTCATCTCCATCACGCGTTCCAATGGAATATTGCGGGATTTGATGTTGTACTTCATTTATGAGGATGAGATAAGATAAGATAAGACTAATGACCACAAAAGTAGGTCAAAGGGACTGTTGAGTATAATGATGTCAATACAATGCAGAAGTACCAAAAGGTCTCCTATAAAAAACGAGATGCAGAAAGTAATGTGCAATAAGGTAAAGTAGTAGAAAGTGAGATCTACCCTGAGGCATGAAAAACCCTCGACCCAGAGCTCAGAAACCTATGTTGATGATGGGGCGTATCATAGGAGAAGATGGTCCAAGGACAAGAGGAACCAAAATAATGGAAGTAGATCTATCATGGAATGAATCCATCTCTCCAACCATCTGAGGCCGAATGAAGAATATTGAATATAGTTGATTGTCTCGAGGGGGACCTGGTGGGGTGCATGGGTTGTTCATTGCGTCGCTAACTAGTAGAGGTAGTGCACCAACAAGGTCTGGGGGATCTCATTCGTCCCCTGGGAGGGGTCTGGTGTGGCCATGTCGTCGAAATTGCGTGGGACGAGGGGAGATACCACGGGTCCGCATTAATCTAGAGCCCGATGCCGCATTACTGTCGGTCTGTCTCTTAGTGCTCCTTCCTAAGGGTAGCACCAGGAAGAAAGAGGTGATCCATCAAATAGGGTCTAGTCTCATAGGAGTTTGAAGAGTATGGGCTCGAACCCATGAGGGCCTCTTGTATGTATAAGGCTAAACATCGTTGATCTAGATACTTGGAGAAGCTAGTGAGGGTCTGAATCCCCCTAAATAAGCATTAAAACCACCCCCTAATCTCAGTCTTGACCTCCTGTAGCTAACGTAGTAGAGAGATCATATTTGGTCGATCAATCTAGTGGTCTGTCTCTACCCAAAGTCTATGAGAGCCCACTCAGAACTCGCCTAGAGGAATGTGAAGAGCATGTAGCCAGTGTCAAATTGTATATTGTAGTCAAACAATGAGCCCATCCCTAAGCTCCAAGAAATGCTCAGCATAAAAGGCCATCTTTGGGTGCAACCCACCAAGAGGGTTAACCAAAGTGATCTAGATAAACTGCCTATAAATGTCATCTCTAATTATCTTCTTCAACACATGTCTGGTTGGTAGGAGATGACCAGCTACCTCCAATGAATATCGAAAAGGAGGGAGGCAATCAATCTGAATGCCCACAAAACCTAAAATATCTAAAACCCCTACAAATCAACCTCGAGCCCAACCCAATGGACTTGAGAGGGAAATGGTCTCAAAAGAGCAGTAAGCCAAGTACAAGTACCAATCTCGCCCCTTCACTGAGTCAACTAAGTCTCGGATGAGATGTAGAAAAGATACTAGTCCAAACACTGTTTCAAGTCGAAAGGGTCGAGCCCCAAATTCTGCTAGGATGATGTGATGAGTAACTGTTTGCTTGCATCTAATGATGTGTCAAAGGAGACGGGTTTGGAGTCTCAACCCAAACCCCAATGTTAAATGCTCATAAATTCCAACTAAAGCAAGGTAGGAGGTCATGTGCGTTAGTTTATAGTTGCACTTAAAGGGACACTGCAACAATCTTTTGACGAAACCCTAAATATCACACTTGTTACTCATGCATGGTAAGAAAAATGAAATTATGAAAATTAACCTGAGTTTAGTGTATTTATACTCATAGCTCTCCCGGTGTTGGAGGGACAATCTCCCAACAGATGTATGTTAAGCTATGCTATGAAGAAGTATGCAAGAGACAAGAGAATGAACGAGAGATGTATTATCAATAATGTTCACAAGTTACACAAAGTTGTGTTGTGTATATATCTAGCAAGCTCCATTATTCTCGTTTAGGAAATGCTTACCTAACTTCACCTAACTTCACAATTATACTAAACATAAGTGTCATTTATTACGTATGACTTATTTCACTTTATTATTACATATTACTTATTTCACTTTATGACATTATTACTTATTATTACTTTATCTCATAATGTAACATTACATAAACATTATAATATTTAACAATGTACACATGGTTAGGTACTCATTCTTGATTATGCGGTTTCCATTTTCCCTGAAAGGGCATTTATTTCCTACCCAAGATGCTCACTTTGACTTGAGATTCTCTTGCTCCCTTAGCCTCTTTATTGATTTTAGGGTCCTTTCCATAGTTACATATATCGGCAATATATCGCCCATATTACAACATATCATGAGTCATTCCCCTTAGCAATATATCGCGGAGACATCTAAAAATTCGACTATTTGGACCAAACGACAATTTTTTGTTGGAATCCGGCGTTTGCAAAATCAAAATTTAACTTGTTTTAATTGCGATTTTGATAGTAGAAATGGATCCAACACCCTCAAAAACCCCTGGGCACCCAAAATTCCAGAATTTGATAATTGTAACCTGGATTTAGAAAAATTCTGACCAGATTTTTTCAAAATCGTGCCGAAAAATCCTCTTTTTCCAACCCAAATTGTCAAATTTTTAGACTACATATATCGCCCCTAAAAAATTGCTACATATACGACATTTTCAATACATCACGATATACTGAATGTATCGCAATATATTGGGAATATATCACGATATTTTGGAAAATATCACCCTGCTAGAAAAAATGCATGGAATTTGGGAAATAAAGTTGTGGGTTAGGTTTTGGGCAGTGTTATTAGAACCGAAGTGGAACCAATTGGTCAAGTTCGTGGTCAGGTTCGGTAATAAATGGTAATATTAAATTCTTAAAGTAAAAGTGACACTCTCCTTATCTTTCGTTTTCTATCCTTTTACTTATTTTTTTAACATTACCATTAATTGTTTCAGGATGTTTGAGAGTGGTTCCAACCTCATCGGACTTCATATGCAAAAACTAGAATTTAGATCCCATTCAGAATTCAACTGACTTAATAGTTTTTTGGATTTCATGATTGCAACGTTTCCACTAGATTCTACCATGTATGAGTGTATGGGACCGGCATTTAATCAAGCACATCAACCCCTCAATATAACTTGATGTTGGTGGTGCTAGTTGTTGAACTCCTCTATCATGACCTTAATAAAAATGTACCCTTCACTCAAGCAACATCACAAATCAAGCACGGGAAGCCTTTTCTACCTTATTTTAACAATTGGATTAGGAAGTTTCATAAATATTATAGGGCGTTGAGCCTGTTGACTAATGTTCTTGGAGGGTCAACTTCGAGATTCGAGGTAGATACAAGGGCAAGAGTCTAGAGGAGGGGGAATACGCTGTTATTGATGAATAGGATCGCAATATAGGCAATGATTTTGATGATATGTAGTTATGGGAGGAGATGGCCCACTTTGGTTTCCACCTCAATACCATTACTTTCCACCATATCCTGAGCAGTTGGAGCTTCCAATTGCACCCCAAGCTCATCTAGAGCACCTACAAGACCATCTACTGCTTCTAGAGGAAGAGTGATGCCCTTTTCCTGTAAAAGGGATTAAGGGGATTGATGATTGCTATTATTTATCATTGTACTTACTACTATGTAATATCTAGATGCCTCATGAGTCATGATGATTCATCTCATGAGATACATTTAATTTGATCATTTGATGTGATTTTCTATCATTCTATCAATAACATATTTCAGTATTTTCACTTTATTGTCGATATGTGATCAGGATCCACCATTTGACATCTGATGCATATTTATATTAGTTGTATTTTCTTACTTACGTAGAAACGTGTTTATTTGATGTTGTTGCTTTAGATGTTAAAAAAATTGAAAAAATGGTTACTTTTTGTACTTTTTTGAGGCTTCACGACATCTGCTGATATTCTTGCCAATATTGCCAATAAGTTACATTTTGAACCTTCAGCGATATATTTGTCGACACGATATATGTAACTTTGGTTTGGACTCTTTCGGTTGAGGCCTGTTGTCGCCTAATTTGCACCTCGGGTAACATGGCAGAAATATTCAAGCCACTAGGTGCGAGCTTGGGGGCAAGCTCGAGCTAAGTGCTGTCACATGATACTCAGCTCCTCCGTCTAGGCCAACTCCTAGTGAAGCCGGGAGGTGGACCCTAATGAAAATAAATCTAAGGTTGTTTCTAACTATGAAAGCTGAAAACACATTTTCTAGGAGTTTAAAATATGGAATGAAATTAGAGATTACCAATTACTGCAAATAAGATTTACTTTAGCAACCCGTAGTTCAAATAGATACACAATATTTAAGACACATTTGCAGAATTAACTTATGCAAAACATAATAGAATATATTAGTGCCATAATGAAAAAGAGTGCTTTGCAAATTGTGGGTGGCTAGTGTAGTCTCAGTGAAAGTATTGCAATGTCTCGATTGGTAAATTTTAGATTATTAGATGAGTAGTTAAGGGAGTAGGTAAATTCTTGGTTGATTTTATTAACGTGGTAATGATCTCGATTATTACCATGGAGGGGGATTCCCGATATACCGCGAAGGTACAAGGAATATGTCCAGACTCACCCAGTGTTAGAAAACGAGCACCCCCATGGCAAAAATCCGACTTTTAACCCCACTTTTATTACATTAATAATTTTCCCAATTAAACTATTAAAAAATAGCCCAAGTTTACAGGAAATTTTATTTTTCTCAAAGCATGAAATAAAACCTAAGGGGACTTAGAAAACAAATGCTCTGAGTTAGAAAATGAGCACCCCCATGGCAAAATCCGACTTTTAACCCCACTTTTATTACATTAATAATTTTCCCAATTAAACTATTAAAAAGCCCAAGTTTATAGGAAAATTTATTTTTCTCAAAGCATGAAATAAAACCTAAGGGGACTGTTATCACATATATAGTAGCCAGGCTACCATATTCCATTTTTCAGACACAGTACTTTTTTCAGCCAGATCTCTTACATATGAGATGCTGAGATGAGCAGTTTTGATGGATCAGTATTATATTAGTGGACTATTGTACTCTCCCATGTCAAGACTGAGTCTCAAGACTCTCAGATTTGAGGACCGATGTAGCCATATATGTCATTTCAGAGCAGTCATTGATGCCCAGTGTTATATCAGTACTTTCTCATTGGATAGATGGTGTTTCAGATGGAATATATTGCATGCTTATGACTCAGCTTTTATTATTGTGTTATGGTTATCATTGCTCTTATACTGATTTTTGTGACATGTATTAACTTGTGGTATCATGATCTGGCGGTCATAATTATATGGACTTGGTTGTATCTTGTACTATGTATTGATGTCCTTACTTAAACTTGGAAGTTCTTGATCTATACTCATTGGTTTTACCCTCCTTAGGGAAAATAGAGGTAGTCATCCCCGCCATTGTTTTGGCTTGCTAGTGTTGGCTTCATCTTTCACTGTTTCCACCCATCCATTACCTTCCATTTTAGTTTTCAACCCGACTGACTTCTTGACTTATGGCATGGAGGATTTTTCTCCCCGCTAGAACTTTTGTTGGACAAGCCTCCCTATTATATTGTCTCTCAGGTCTGAGTTGGTGACAGAACTTGCCTTTGGTAAGTTGGATTGTATGCCTAAATCATTCTGGTCGGTTGTCCCGATGTTTGGCATTGTGCAGAACCCCCCCTAGTCACTTGAGATCTGTTGGCTAAAACTGAAAGCTCATGTACTACTTGTATTGAAAATATTGAATATGCGCCCATGGAAAATGAAAATTATAAAACTGTGTTTCTTAACATATGTAAAAAGCATTGTTCCACCAAGTTTCCGAGACGGGGGGGCGTGGGAGCGGGGAAACGCACATTGGGGACGTGTAGAGACACCCCAAAATTTTGGGGTATTTTGGGGGACGAGGGGGTGGGGAGGCGTCAGGGTCCCTAACATAGGGGGGTTGGTCTCTAAAATTATAAAAAAGAAAAAAGAAAAATAATAAAAATATGAACCCCAACATATAAACATATCAATTCCTCATCCCATCACCATTTGCATACTAGCATGCTTATGTTCCCGAAGAATTTAGTGTAATTCAATGTAATCGTTATAGCCAAGCATATCATATTGATGTTTGTTTCTTTTTATTTGTTTCTATTTCGTTGTAAATGACCATTTAGTGTAAAAGCCTAAAATTTAAGATGAACCATTTCTTTTTTAAGTAAAAAAATTTAAAAATTGAGGGCAGTGGGGGCCTGTCGAAGCCCCCCATTTTCAGGAGGGGGCATGTGGGAGCCCCCCAATCCGAGAAATTCCTAGACCCACGTTTTCCCAAGTTTCGCAGAAAGGAGGGCGCTGGGAAACGTTTCCCATGGAGCCCCCCAGCCCCCGGGGCGTGGGAAGCGTAGGGGGCGAGCCCCCGACCCTGGGAGGCACGTCCTCGTAGAACACTGGTAAAAAGGTCCAAAAAAGCAATGGTTAAAAAAATGCTATATCCAAAAATTGCTGACCTTATTAAAATAAATATGTCCCGGATGAAAGCTGCAATTAGCTGTGCTTTTAAGCACTGGTGAAGTCCCAAAAGGGTCATATAGGCCAAAAAGGCCATGGAATAAAATGATGATCCTAATGAACTTGGATCAAGCTTGATGTAGACATGATGCCTAAGTTGAATAAACACTCTCTAAACAACTCACCCATTTGTAAGGCACTGCCATTCCTTGTGTTGTTGTTTGTCCGACATTGGTTATAGTGAGTTTTCCCTTTCCTTATCCAAAGTGTCATGATGTTGAGTAGGAAGTCATCCTTTGCCTTAGCCTTGTAAATTTCACCCTTCACCCTTCACTAGCAAATTGGCTACAGCTATGAAGTGAGTATAGTCTTGAAAGTCTAAGTAAATAAAGCCTTATATATGTATTGGTTGATGAACCGCCAGTGAAATGAATGCTACTTGTTGTGATTGTTCCTTAAATGAGTTGTAGAGTATGTCTTAACCTTTTAACACTTGCAGCGGATGGATATAGTCTGAGTTATTATTGGTGTTTGATTATTCACAGATGGTTATATTGTTTATTGGATATGATTGATGATCAGATAGAGACCTATGAGGGGTATGAGTATACACCTTAAATGGATTTGGACTCTCTGAGTCTAATGAGACAGTTTATTTCCAGTTCCGGGCACTTGCAGATGTGATCAGGCTCATTCTGCTTTTCTAATGCAGTTTTTCTTCACAGGTTGATATTTTAGCAGGGAAATGTTTCAGTTGGATCTCCTAGGGCGTTGTATGGGCATAGGGGGGTGCAGCCACTTGTTTGTACCATAGTACCCCCATCCCAGAGAGCCTGGTGGGCTCAGTTTGACAACGCAGGCACCCTAGGAGGCTGTTTTGGCAGGTTCACGTTTCCCGAGGCAGATTAAAAAATGATTAAATGGCTATTGAAGAAATCGATTTGGGCTACTAAGGCAAGGAAATGACATGGGATGAGTCATGATGATGAGAGTGATGTCCTCCAAATTGGGCCCACACCTATTTTTGGGCATTTTTATTATTTTCTGGAACTCTTTTTGGAGTCTCACGATTTCCTCAAGGAGGCACAAAAGTCAAAGAATTAAATTGTTATATTATTTATTGTGTCATGGGGACACCCAAAGGGAGTTAGTCAAACACTCCTTGGACCCACCATGTGCTTTCATTTATTTCTTGTTGAGTGGGTTACCTTTATTTGGGTGGTTTAGTCCACTTTGGTAAATTATGGTTATATTGACCCATGTGTTGTATGTTGAGCTCATCTCAACCATTGATTAGAACATTTTATCTTTTAATCTTAGCCACTCGTTTTGAAAGTGGTTAGGATTTGGTTATGATTCAGGTTCTCTCATTTCTATTTAAAGGAGAGAGCTTCTCATTTGTAAGGGGTCTTTGGCTCTTGGATCTGAATAATAGAAATACTTTTTTGTGAAAATTTTTCTGGATCTGCTTTGCATCTGATGTGCTCAAATGGTGATTAGCTAGTCTTCAGCTTCCTAGCATTGTGGAAATTCTCGTGAGATCTATATTTTCGTGGCTATCATTGTTTTGTCTATAGGAGGGCGTTTTGGCTGGAGCGTTTTTGTAGGGGGGCCTCAATTCACTCGGTTCTCTTCGTCTTGGATCAGGGAGTTTTCATTAGTTTCATTGTGATCTATGATTACTTCATTTTACTGTCTTATAGCATTCAGTTTCTTTATCTTGTATTAGCAAATCTAATATGGTTGGCGTTTTCTCATGCAGAGTAGGGGGCGCATTGGTGGCTTGGAGCTTGCATATGCCATAGAAATCATGGGGATCTTCCAGAATTGATCGGGATAGCAAAGATCGTCACTGTTACAGACTTCTACAAGCTTTTCCAGGTAAGATCCAACAGGTAAGTCTCTTCTTTTTCAGATCTTATTCCATTGTACCTTGCTTTTCTTCAAACTTTTTTCTGAAAACTCCTAAAGCACTAAAAACCGTAAAAATCAATAAACTTGGGAATAGTCCGATCTTTTTCCAAACCATTTCTGGGTTTCATAGATCGGGCCTCCCCTTCATCAAATCAACTGAAACGCTGGTCAAATTCCTCACAGTGTGACCTAGATCTGATTTTTAAGCAGAAAACTGCATAACCCCCCACTGAAAAATTGACCTGCTAGGGTTTTGATTTTTTCTGAATTCTGACAAGATAGACAGATAGATCGGGTCCCAAGCATTCCAGAACACCCCCAACGTTGAGCTAGTTCTCTTCGGTTTGCCCTAGATCTGAAAAATTGGTTTTTCAGTCTCCTAGCCCCCCTCATCAGATTTTGACTTTTCTAGATCTGATTTTTCTGCTAATTTGTTGATTTGGGCTTGTAGATCAGGTCACCCTGACCTCCTCTCTCCTTCAACACTGAGCCATTAGCCTCCAGGTAACCATAGAACTGCAAATCTGTCCTCCTAAGCCCTAGCGCTAGCCATCCATTGAGCTGGGTTTCCTGTACCTTAGCTTTTCTGGACCAACTACTTTCTGGGTTCGTAGATCAAGGTGTCTCCCAGGTGGGTTCTCTGAAACATTGGTTTACTGCTGAATCCATTGCCCAATGCACACAAGGCACTGATCTCCTAGCTAGCGCTAGCCCCATCTTGACCTCATTTTTACTCCTTTTGCCAACACCTACTGATAACTCAAGTCACCTATCCTTCATTGTTTTTGTCCCCTTGGTACTAGGCAGTCCCAACTCTGTTCTTGCTCACCCTGTCACAGTTACGTTTTCCAAGACAGTGGTCATCCCCACTAGTTGCTAGTACCTAAACCCTGGAGCTAGGGCTTCCATTTACCTTGCACCTTAAGTACCCTGAAGCCCCATCTGATCTTCTTTTGGTGTCTAAGTCCGATCTCTCCTGTCGAGAGCAGATCCGGGTCTCCCTCATTGTTGTCTTGGACTAGGATAACATAAAGTGAAGGTTGCCTTGATTGGCGTGACAACCATCCATTTGGGAGTCTAGGCAGTCGTGGTTCCACCCCTTAGTTGCTTGCCCCTCTACCATCCATCCTAGATCCACCTCACACAGGCAACTACAAGGCGGGTGACAATAGGGACCTAGCACATGTTCATTTGACTCAATAATAATGTCTAGCATGTTCATATACATTGACCCATGAACTTTAATAACCTCCTAAAGCCTAACTATCAAGATGACCATTCCAGCGTTGGAGGAGCGATGAAAAACTTGAAAATTATAAGTCGTTTATTCAACAACATATAATTACAAAGGAAAAAAACACCTTGGACTACCCGGATTGATGTTTAAGTCCTAGGAAGCCAAGCTCTTTACCAAAAACCCATGCTAACACATTTTTTACAACTTCCCTGCAGGGTATGAACATGTGGTAAAAAAAGTAAAAAAGGGGCCCTGGAAGGCCTGAATGGACTTCTGAACTCTTGACTCTAAACAATGATTTGTTCATCTTTGGCGGCTCACTGAAAGTCCAACTAGATGCAACCTAGTCGGTAACAAGGCCCAATCAAACTCCACTAAGGAAGTCCCCCAGATCTCTGAGCCATAGAGAACAGTGGCTCGGATAAGTGAGTCCATGAGAGACATCTTGGATGAGATGACATAAAAATGGTGACGAAAACATTGTCTCTCAATAAGGGCTAAAGATCCATAACCCTTGGGAACAGTTTTGATAAGCCTTTGTAAACAAAACAATACCAAAATAGAATCTAAAACACAACAATTAACAATGGCTCACACATTACACAAATATTTTCCATAGAAACCCAAAACCGAAAAAAGCGACATTCCTGAGAGTTTCTCCACTCTCTATCTCATTGTATTATCTTTCCTTCTTAAAATACAATATTATAGCATCTAAAACCCTAATCCATTAACCCAAATTAGATTATAACCACAATTCCTAGACCGGAATTAGTTTACAATGAGAAAAAAAAACATGGGCAAAAAAACAACTCAAAATGGACCAAAAACAAACCCAAAAAGATTATTTCAAGGGTGTTGGGCCCCTATAGCCCCTTTGCTCTAGAAACCTGCAAAGAGTACATGTCCAACATTCTACCACTTGTTGTATTCTTTAAAACGAGGGGTCAAAGGGGAAGCATTCATGAAATCGCCCACTACGGGTAGCAATACCCATCGATTCCCTACACCAAGAGAACTTTCTTTACTAACAAACTTTGTCAATGACTCTGCAGCATTCTTTTCTTTAAGGTATCAACCTTCTCCAACAATACTCTATTCTACTTACCTCTAAAAAATTGGTATTGAAGATCAATATGCTTTGTCTTGGAATGATAAGCAAGGTTCTTTGCCAAAAAAATGGCACTTGAGCTATCACAACCTATTCTCACTGCTTTCTGAACAAAACCAATACCTGAACACAATCTTTGCAACCATATGGCTCCCTTACTTCCATGAGTGGTTTCCATAAATTCTGCTTCTATAGTGGACAATGCAACTGCACCCTGCCTACTCATCCAACTGATTACTCCACCAAATAAGTTAAAAAATAGCCACTTGTAGATCTTCTATAATCAAGATCTCTAACCCAGTCTGCATTAAAAAAACCTTGTACAACTATCTCCATGTGAGGTACAAGACATTATTGGTAGGAGAATACATAAACTGAAGTGCCACGCAAATGTCTAAAAACCTCTTTAGTACTATCCAATGCCATCCCTGGTTTTGACATATATCTGCTCAAAACTCCCGCACTGCATGGGCAATGTCTATTCTAGTACAGACCATAGCATACAATCTTCAAATATTACTAGCATCGGGAACACATGACATGTCCCCTAACTCTTCTTAATCCTTGAGACACCAATCTGCAGATAACTTTGCACCTACAAGAATAGGGACCTGTTATCACGGATCTTGTAGTTGCCCCAGTTGAGTAATCCTGTATAGGATGGCAGAGGGGACAGGCAACAAAAGTCGTGACCTATGAAAACCCTAACCCCCAAAAGATGGATGGTTGTCACATCGGTTAGGACTTCCTTCGCTTTATGCCACTAGAGAAGCCCAAGTGACAATGGGGACGACCCAGACCTATCTTGAAAGGACAAACCTAAAGCAAATCACCAAATCAATCTCCTGATGAAGAATACGTAAGGTTAGTGCTTAAAACCCTAGATTCGAGGGATAAACCACCAATTAAGGAGTACTTGAGTAAGGGTAGTTAAAGACTTTAGGAAATGTTACTCAAGTAAAATAACACAATGGCTTATGAGAATTGGGATCAGATCTAGGATTAGTGTGCCAGTTCAAATGATCAAACCTGGGACCCTGGGGATTTAAGCAAAAATTGAGAAATTCCCCGAACGAGGCTAATAAAGAGAATTTAAGCTTTCCGCACACTAACTTGAATGAAAGATTTAACAATTAGAGAAAATCCAAGTGAAACCAAAAAAAGGACACAGAGAAACTGGCTGCCAAACAAAGAGGGGCGATACCTCACTAAGGGATCAATGCCTGGAGATGGGTAAATGGAGTCCAGTGCTGAACCCTAGGAGGGAGAGGGGCTTTTTCGGGATGGTCGTCCAAACCTAGATCGTCGAATTTGCAGATTCTCGGTGCAAATTGATCCGGTGATTTTTCCTACTTCTAACAAGGGTTTTTCCAATGAAAGAAGTGATGGGCAATGCATGAGAAAATCGAAGGATGGAGAACTTACCTAAGAAACATACCTGATTCATGTTGATGACCTCCTGGATGATGAAGAATGCTTTCCTTTCGATCAAATGAGAGTTCCGAGCAAGATCTTAATGAATTGAAGCTTTGTTCAATGACCCTAGTGCCCCCTTCAACCTGTCACGCCAAAGAAAAACAATTAGCACAACAAATTAAACGAGATAAAGAAAGTATAGGGAAAAGAAATCATAAAGAAGTATCCACTCCCTGATAAACCAACGCCGAGTTTGGGCAACAAAGTGAGTCTTCCCACCAATGCGCCTCCCTCAAAATCGCCTCCTTCAACCTGCAGATGAACGAGTAGAAGAAAAAGGTACAAAAACTATGTCGGATTTATCTCAATGCAAAAGAATAACAATGCCAGTCATCATCTCATTGATTCATCAAACAAGAAACAAGTGTGTAGTCCCAGAACAAATCTCTTTATTCAATATTCCGATGCCAGAGCTCATGCTTTACAATGGAGAGGGTCTCGTCTTTATATAGCTTTTGAGAGATGTAAGCCCTAACTCACTTTTGCATCCAACGGTTGAGATTATAATATCATCAACGATGGAGATCAACTTTACAAGGATCGACACATGGATCATATTGACTAGATCAAGGTAGGGCGCGCTTTTGCCTAATAACATCTTGTCTAAGTCAAAATAAAACATAACATAAGATGTGATCATGATAACACATCAAAAGAGGGTCACTAGGGGCTTAATTCACCCTAGGCCCCATTACAACCTCGTATCATAAGATATAACCATACAATATATCATCTAGAGAAGTTAAGGAGCAGCCCTTGGGGGACGTCCTCACTGACTGAACCAAAAATAAAATAATCCGGACAAAAATGCTCACTGAAACTAGTGTTACAAATATCGGCGATATATCACCGATATCGCAATATATCGCGATACGATCTCCTCGACGATATTATCGCTAAACATCGACCGATATTTTGGCGATTTTTTCTTAGAAAAATCGCGATTTAACGCGATGTGTTTCGAAAATATCGTCACTCACTTTTCCGACCCAGCCGATAAAAGGTTGAAATGCAGTTTTTTTTTGTTTTATTTCATTTGTTTGAGGGTCCGTTAAAGTATAACTTCGCACTTGCCGACAGGAGAGCAGCGAGGGTTTCCGTTTGCCTTTGAAGTTTTGACCTTGCCGACAGGAGGAGCTGACTCACTGAGCATCCGGATTCTGCGCAGAGGTTAGTAAAACTGTAAATCATTGTTTTTAGCTTTTTGTGTATACGCCTGTGGGTGCAATGGAGTCTGGACTGTGCAATGAAATTTGAATACGCCATGGGTGCCGATGGACTTGGAATTTGAATACGCCGTCAAGCCGATTTGGGGAGACTGTCGCGACTCCCGACTATGGGTAGACCGACAGTGGTATAGTATATAATATATATTATATATATAATGTATTATATATTATATAATATATATTATGTATTATATATAATATATAATACATAATATATTATATATAATATATAATACATATTACATAATATGTAATATGTATTATATATTATATATAATATATTATGTATTATATATTATATATATAATATATAATACATAATATGTATTATATATTATGTAATATGTATTATATATTATATATAATATATTATGTATTATATATAATACATAATATTAATATATATTATATATAATATAATACATTATAATATATAATATATATTATATAATATATATTCTATATAATATATAAAATTTAAATTTTAAAATTTAAATTTAGAATAAATCTAAGAATGTCTTAGGCCTTAAAAAGTTAAAAACTATGTTGTCCATTGAATTTCTCCTAACAAAAAATGAAAAACTTTACGAAAGTTGGATAGATAATAAATTATAACAGAGAGGAGCAACACCTTTCAAAAGCACTTTATCCTAGGCTACAGACCTTGGGATTGCTTGAAATACCATAGAACTGTTTATGTCGAGCAACATATCATAGACAATATATAAGCTAAGGTTTGATGATTGTTTCATTTTACTGAATTAACAATAATTTACATACTTCAGCAATAATATTATTTTACTGTTTATGTCAAGTGTGGGGTCTTAGAAAGTTAGACCACATATACAAGCCACAGTTTGATGCTTATAGCATTTAATAGATTCAACTATTGCCAAATCTGATTCAGAATTTCAGACACCATTGTGAGATGTTATTCAGCAACCAAATTTTATCTATATCAGGCTCCTCTCTGTGATGGCAATAGTACACATTTCATTGCATTTCAAGCTCATGAAATAGTGGTTCAAGTGCCATTAATTTTATACCCACAGACGTGCAATGTTGAATGGACTGTGCAATGGAATTTAACAGTTAGTAACTTTATCATTTAAATTTTAATTAAGTTTATAAGATTTAAATTTAAATGAAATTTGATCAATGATTATCATTAATAATTATTAATTATACAGTTAATAATTTATTTAATTAAATTTTAAAAAATTCAAACTTAAAACTTAAAACATACATTCAAATTTAAATTTACAGTTTAGTAAAACTAAAATTTACAATTTAGTAAAGTTTAGTAAATAATAAATAATAAATATATTATATTACAATTTAGTAAATTTTTTAAGTATTTCACAGTTTATTAAAATTTTACAGTTTAGTCATTGACAATTTAGCTTTAGAAATGTAGAAATGTAAAATAATTTTCTGTATGTCTCATTTGCCAATGAAATTTGCTAAAAAAAACTTTTTTTTTTATGTTACAGGTTTTGATTTGCAAAGCTACAAGCATGCCGAAGAATTTGGATCCGTTTTGGGAGTATGCAGAACCGGTTGATCCACAAAATCGGCAAAAGCTTAGATGCAATATGTGTGGGAAGGAGATGACGGGGGGGATAAGTAGTCTCAAATACCACATCGCACAACTTGCAGGGCATGAGGTGGATATTTGTAAAAACTCCACTCCTGAAATAGTTCATAGGGCCAAACTTGCAATTGAAGGTATTGGCAAGAGGAAAGATGAGAGGGAAGCTTTGAGGCAAGAACTTGGCATGAGAGCAGCATTAGGATCCGGGACAGCCGGACACACTTTAGGGGGACTGGGGAGTGAGACCTTATCCTCATCTTTCGTCATGCCTTCAACGACACACACTATTTCTCACTTTTTGTCGAGATCTGGTCCTGGTGGACAACCAGGTATAAAGTCAATGTACAAGATAAAAGAGAAAAAGGAAGCAGATAAACTTGTGGGTCGATGTCTTTTGTGGAGTGATATTCCATTCCACTTTGCGAGGAACCCATTCTACGTGCAGATGTTCGAAGTTGTTGCTATTGTTGGGCCGGGGTATAAGTCCCCCACTTATGAGGAGTTGAGAGGGCCCATCCTTGATGATGAAAAGGTCGATTGCACTTCTAGGTTGGAGGAGCTTCGACATTAATGGGAGGCCACAGGATGCACCGTGATGTCAAATGGTTGGAGTGATAAGAAGGGTAGGACCCTTCTCAACTTCTTGGTTCATTGTCCTCGATGCATAATGTTTATAAAATCTGTGGATGCATCTACATAGGTCAAAGATGCAGCATTACTATGTCAGTTGTTGGATGAGTTCATCCAAGAGATAGGTCCGCAGCATGTTGTCCAAGTAGTAACGGACAATGCTGCGAATTATGTGGCAGTCGGTAGGATGCTTATGGACAAACATCCAACTTTGTTTTGGACACCTTGTGCAGCACATTGTATTGACTTGATCTTAGAGGATATGGGGAAGATCCAGTTTATCAAGGATGTCATTCATTCAGCAAGAAGCATCACCAAATTTATATACAATCATGCTTCTGTGCTTAGCCTGATGAGGAAGTTCACTCATGATAGGGAGTTGGTCCGTCCTGCCATCACTCAGTTTGCCACTTGTTTCATCTCTCTTCAGTCTCTCCTTACTTCTATGTGGGACTTCCAGACTATGTTCTTTTTACCTGAGTGGCGTGCTTTATCAATTAGCACTAAACCGGAGGGACATGACATATTCAAGCTAGTGTCATACCAGGAGAGCTTCTGGGATGGGGTGAAGGAGGTGTGTACTATATGTGAACCTTTGGTAAGGGTTCTACGCTTGGTTGATGGAGACAAGCCCGCAATGGGCTACTTGTATGAGGCCATGGATAGGGTCAAAGAGGCCATTAATGCCTACTATGAGGACAAGGGGGAAGAGGGGCAAGCGAAACAACAATTGATATGGGAGGTGATTGATCAGCGATGGAACAAAACACTTCATCGCGCCATTCATGCTACAGGCCTATTCCTCAACCCCGCATTCTCTTACTCGTGGCTTCAACTTTGATGCAGAGGTAATGGATGGGTTCTTGGAGTGTGTCCAGAGG
>LPNX010353539.1:91845-104184 GCA_001517045.1 Pseudotsuga menziesii | reverse complement strand
AGGCTATTTCATTGGATCACATTGACACCACTGCTGCATGGAGAGCGGAGATTGAGGAACCTATTATGGAGGTAGCTCCTGATTGGTTAGAGGATGATACACAGGGCATGGAGACTGAGACATGGGACGATGAGTGGTTAGACGCATCTGAGATTGTGCCACCACCGGAGCCACCAGCCACACAGCCACCACTTTCACAGCCACAGTCTCAGTCAGAGGGAGCCAGATATATGGGCAGTGGTAGCAGTAGCAGTGGTAGAGGACTTGATGAGGGTCCAGTACCTCATCATTCTTCTAGTTCTTCTAGAGCACATCAGTTTCCAGGCACTTCTAGAGGACGAGGAAGTCCACGACGACCCCCACGAGCACCTGGGATTTCTAGCCCTGGAGGCAGAGCCATTACTAGAGCGATTACCTTTGCCCGTAAAAGGGGTAGAAGGAATCCATAGTTTACTTTATTTGGTTGATTTCATTGCATATGAGATACATATTACATATTACATAAAACATTGACTGTATTTTTTTGGTGATTCATGAGTCGGGGACTCAAGATCCAAGACACGATTCATTTTTTGTGTGATGTATCACTAGACCTCTTATACATCTTATATATCGGTTTTATTTCCATATTCATGTAGCAATGTGTTTATTTGATGTTCTTGTTGCTTTAGATGTTTAGAAAATTGAAAAAAAATGAATGTTTTTGTATTTTTTTACATTGCCGATATATTGCCGATGTTTGCCGACATTTTCGCCGATAAATCCGCTAATATCTTTTTGGACCCTCGGCGATATATTCGCCAACACGATATTTGTAACATTGACTGAAATTGCTGAAGAATTGTCCAAGGAGCCAAACTACATCATCTGACAAGTTTCCAAGCCATTTCCTTGACCCAACATGCCAAATCGATTTTTTTACTGAATTCCTTAGTTCTTTTTCTAGTGGTACATCCTCTAGAACTAAATAAAATCACCATAACTATGTTCAGGCTGAGAACTAGGGCAAGCTGACTGTACTGGATGATCAGGAGACACAAAAGAATGGTATAAGTGACTACTCATACCCCCTAGAACACTGCAATGCTCTAGGAGAACCAAAATCACTACCATCTGTAATAAAATTTGATCATTTGGCCAATAATAAAGTGATAATAATCATTGATCATGAGTTCTCGGGCCAAACTCTCAAAACTGAAACCACAGTGTCGGTCCTAGGCATGTCTGAAACAAATATAAGCAATGTTGTTTTTTGAGTCACTGCCTTGGAAACCGTGTTTGACTTGGTCAACTGGGTTGACTAGGTCAAAGTACCTAAACTAGAGGTGAGATCATGTATCAATATGGCACTGCATGCATCCAAGATAAGAAATGCTCCAACGGTGTATATCAAAACCCAACTTAAATCATGTTAATCATAATCATGGTGACAACAATAATAATAGTTAGTAAAATATACTTGTGCCTTTGAAAAAATCTTGGAACCCTCTGAAAGTCTATTTGTGCATGCCATACTTACAAGGTTTAAACGATGTGCTAATGCTGGGTGAGGATGGAAAACAAGGCTAAAGCAAAGGGAGATGACTTGTAGCTAACTTTGACCATATGATCTCTCAGAATGCTGACAATTACACACGACCACAATGACTTTTACATGATAGATGAACAATAGGAATGGTGTTGTCTCACAAGTGGATGAGCTAACCTAAAAAGAGCCCATTCAACTCTAACATGTTTACAGCTCACATCCAAGTGAAGAACAAGCTCCATGAGGATCTTAACTAGGACCCTTGTGTTGAGTACACAAGAACTGTATTGCAGAGATCCTAGGGGACACTGTGAATTAGCGGTCCCTTGCCCCATCTCACATCAAAACCCGTAGGCTCCGTGAGGAATTAATCATTACATTTCAATAGTGGCCGACAGTCTTTAGATTTAGCATTTGTTTATCCACTGTTTTTTTAGGCCTTTTCACAATTTTATTTTATAGCCCTTTTTTGAGTTGTGTCTAAAGACACATTTTGCATTTATTTGAGGGATTTTGCATTTCAACAAATAGAATTTATAGCACATAATGCATGTAATGACCTTAGACACGTTGCTTCAAGTTTTAGATGACACTCTTCGGGATAACTAAGGGTCAAGACACAGAAAACATGGGATCCATCATGCATAGGGGTCAAAGTGGGGAAAGTGATCTTCAATCTCATAGGCCTCTATCAAGCCAAAGTCATGGGTTGAGGGATCAATCATGGATGAACTGGATGGACGAGGACAAATGACACATGGAACCAGCATGGCACTAAATTTTAATATTTGTATAAGCATGGCATGAGCAACAGTTTTCAACATTAAGTCCTTTGATTAGTCTTAGCACAAGTTCAAGCATTAGTATACATATATAAGCATAGGTCACCATGATCATCCTAAAAAGACAAGCCTAGGTGTTTGACATACATCATAGAGCAAAATCAAATCAGGGAAGCATATACCAGATCTCACCATATATACATGTCTCCATCTGATAAGGCCCCTAAGTAACTATGTGTACCATATATGATCTGCTACTCTACTCAAATGAACTAGGTTATCACTAAAAGCATTTCAATGGACTAATGAATCTCAGTCCTGGCAAGGAAACTTTGTTGAACAGGATTCTAAAATGGCTGAGGCTGTAATGATCCATGCTACACCCCATGTGAAGAATAGCTCGGAATAGAAAAAAGAGACAAATCTGCATGTTGCATCATGGTAGCCCATCTGCAAATGTGTATGTGATAACAAGACCTTTACCGATTTACACTCTTGCATATTAAACCTCTACAATACCATCTCAACATATTTCATCTAACTCAACCAAAGTCTTATAGACCCAATCTCTTTTAATTTCCAGCACCAAGATATTTCATATCAAACTTAGAAGACAATTGGGCTTTGACATACTGGATGATTTATTTCAATTTGTTCATGTTGTTTCCAATCGGTAACATATCATCAACATACAAGGCCACAAAAAGAAAATGACCACCAACATGTTTGGAATACACATGATGATCAGCTTTGCTTCATGAGAAACCAAGTCCCAATATATGTATCAAACTTTTGATACCACACTATTGGTAATTGTTTTAATCCATACAAGGACTTCTTTAGCTTGCAAACCGGCTCCTTCTTTCTCTTCACTACAAAACCCTTTGGTTGTTTCATGTGGATTTCTTCTTCCAAATAACAATGCAGAAATGTTGTCTTCACATGCATTTGCTCTACATCAAAATCTAAAGCAGCAGCAACAGACAAAAGAAATCTAATAGAAGTTAATTTAGCAACAGGAGAAAAAAACTTGCCAAAATCAATTCTTGACACTTGGGAATATCCCTTAGATACTAGGCAAGATTTGTAGTTTGTACTTCTCAAGGCTACCTTCTACATTAAACTTCTTAAAAACTCATTTGCTACTAATAGGTTTTCTTGCAGGTGGCAAATCATCTAGATCCCAAGTCCTTACTTTCATGAGTGACTACCATGTATTATGCTTATGTAATTGACAATGCAACTACACCCTACCTCTTACTCATCCAACTGAAAACTCCACCAAATAAGTTAAAAACATAGCTACTTGTATATCTTCTACAATCAAAATCCCCAACCCAATCTACATCAACAAAACCTTGTGCATTGATCTCCCTATGAGGTCGAAGCCATCCTTGGTAGCAAATTGCATAAATTGAAGTGCCACACAAATATCTAAAAACCCTCTTTACTATTGTCCAATGTTCCATCCCTGGTTTTGACATTTACCTACTCAAAACTCCCTCTGCATGAGCAATGTCTAGTCTAGTACAAAATAGAATACAAACTTCAAACAGCACTAGCATAGGGAACACATGACATGTCTTATACCTCTTCTTAAGCCTCAGGACACTAATCTACAGATAACTTTGCACCTACAATGTTATGAACATAAAATATAAATATATTTATCTTTACATGTAATATTATTGTAATATTGAATAGATGCCTTGTCAATTGTCATTGCCCAAATCTAAGTTGTATGCCACCGTGAATTTGTATTCTAGATTTGAGACATCTACGTGTTTCCCATCCACTATTCGATAGTAGAATAATGATGCATCTTCACATCTGGGGTCCAATGTTTCCCACATTTACAACCGGGGTTTTATTTCTTTTTATCCTTCAACGGCGAGGGATCACAAATAGCCACAAGGTTGATTGAAAGTTACAAAGAAAAAATGTGACTTTTCATAAATTTTAATACACAACCTCCAATATTCATTGGTTTTATTAAGTCGTCCCCATCAAGTATTCATTAATTTTATTTTAAGCCTTACATTACCAAATTAAAATTCAAATCGTGACGAAATAATTAAGTGGGGTGACGTGTGATAAAGGTACTAAAATATAATAACAACACACACACATATAGTTGTACTTGTTATTGTATGTGTGTACCTCCAAGAAGTGGATATCATAATTTATAGAAAGTGAAGAATTATTTAATAGGTGTGAAATATCATTAGAAAGATTGAAGTAAAAGTGGATAAAAGAATTATTTAAGTTTTGAAAGGGATGAAAAGACAAGGTTAAAAGTTCTTACAAATTCCATAGTATGCCACAATAGAAGACAAATTCATTTCAGATAGCTTTGAGGGCAAAGCTCTTTTAAATATGGCGGCAATGTTTGAGCATAAAATATAAATAGATTTAATAATCTTTAAACATAATATTAATGTAATATTGAATAAATGCCTTCATAAGGACATGACCTTATGTGAAAGGTCGCCATCAAGCCTATATATATGAGGCCACTCTTATTGTACTCCATCATCTTATCATCATTATATATATATATATATATATATATATTATTTGGTAAATCCAATAATAAGCTATCCAAAATACAATATTTCCATCTTTACATACAAGAATAGGAACCTTTACCAATTTACATTGTTGCATATCAAACCTCTGCAATACCGTCTCAACGTGTTTCATTTGACTCAGCCGAAGTCTTCTATTGGCCCAGCCTTTTTTAATTTCCAAGCCAAAAATAAAATTTACAACACGAAGATCTTTCATATCAAACTTAAAAGACAACTGGGCTTCAACATCATGGATGATTTCTTTGTTTTTTCCAATCAATAACATATCATTAACATACAAGACCACATAAAGAAAAGGACCACCAACCTACTTGGAATACACACGATGATTATCTTTGCTTCTTGAAAAACCAAGTCCCAATATACAAGTATCAAACTTATGATACCACACTATCAATGATTGTTTTAATCCATATCCTTTCTTTTCACTACAAAACCCCCTGGTTGTTTCATGCAGATTTCTTCTTCCAAATCACCATGCAGAAATGTTGTCTTCATATCCATTTGCGCTACCTCAAGATCAAAAGCAACAACCATAGACAAAAGAAAGCTAATAGAAGTTAATTTAGCAACAAAAGAAAAAATCTCACAAAAATCTATTTCCTCCACCTGGGAATATCCCTTAGCTACTAGGAAAGTGTTGTACTTCTCACCATTACCTTCTATATTAAACTTCTTCTTAAACACCCATTTGCTACCAATAGGTTTTCTTCCAAGCGACAACTCAACTAGATCCCAAGTCTTAATTTTATCCATTAGTGTGGACTTGCTTTGCATAGCTACACCACCTCGGGTCACTATTGTGCATGACATCATCATTGGAGCTTGACACTCATGCTATAGGAGTGGAGTGCTTCAGTTGTGTCGCTTACTTATGTTTAGTAGGCTTTCTTGTAAGGCTTAAGTCGACCTATGTTATATTCTTGGCCTCCCTTACCTCTCATATAAATAGAGGAAGGCAAGAGTCTTTCCAAACAATACATCACATAAAAAATTCATTTGTATCTCTTCTTTGGAGTGCTCTCTTAGCGATGCACTATGGTTCATGAGGAAACTAAAACTCTAGTGGATCATATAAGGAGGAGGTGGATGATCTCCTTCTCTCTTGAAATTCTTCTTGTACATTTGATCTCCCTCTTTTGGGCACTAAGATTTCTTGGTCTCTTGGAGCATCTTGGATTCTAGGGTTAGGGTTTTACCCCTTGGAGGCTAGAGATTAAGGTTTGCAAGCCCTTATATGTATTTGGGGAAGAAGAGGAGGACATCTTGAATTGGAGGTAGTGTTGGTGGGATTCTTACACTTGGAGGATGTAGGGTTTGTTGACTAACCCTAGCTAAGGCATCTTGGGTGGTTGGAATTTGTCCAAGCCTTAAAAGGAGACTATGGTATGAATGTACTTCATTCATTGAGCATATATATATATATATATATATATATATATGAGATTTTCAGTTGTCCACATATTGTGTATATTGCAGATCTGATTTCAGCATTTTATCTTCTTGGGATGGTTGTTTCCAGCTCTTAGTTGTCTTGATAATTTGACACACTTGAGAGAAAATTGTTAAGGGACTTAACACTAAGAACATCCATCTATTGTTGTTGTGTTTGTTGTTATATCTATTGTATAAGAAGAGTTTTCAGATCTGGTTTAGGCATGTGAAGTTTTCTTAGAGGGCTGGAAACTCATTGGAATGATTGGTATCCTTTCTCCTTGAATTTACGTGAATTTTGGGGCAACTACAAGTGAATTATTGTGATTGCTCTGTTGTTGTTTTACACAATAATTTACAGCAATCTTAAATACTGAACATTCTAGGGTTAAGCTTTGAGAAACCTACTCAAAAGAAGGTGAATTTTCAGATTTGCATTAACTGCCAAGTGCAAATGAAATTTCAACATCAGCCCCCTTGGTATTTATTATCCAAGGGGAATATCTGATTGACAACAAAACTGAAGACCAATATTGTGAATAGGTTTGATAGGTTCAAGGTGGTGTACATCCAGAGCAAATTATTTCATTGAACACTTTATCAACATTAGAGAGTAGATCAAGCTAAACTAAATGACATCCAGAAATGGAATCTCAGAAACAGCTTTAATGTTCTTTTAGCTCAAGCCTTTCCACTTACAACCCGTTGATTTGCATCCAATGCCACAAAGGCCCAAGATAATTTTTTCTCTATAAATTGAATTCAATGTTTCAAAGCCTCAGCTTTGATGAAGTAACTAAGCTTCAATGTTAAGTACAATTAATGTTCCACCAATTTTCTGTGATATGGGGATGTGGGAACACGGAATCATGTCCAAGGAGCATATAGAGACTTTTGAGACACCCCTCAAATTTTAGGGAAGGTTACAGGGGACATTGGGGTGCCCAATGTAGAAGACCCTGCCCACAATACTAAAATCTTAAAATTAAAATATATGAAAAACATATATATAAATGTCAGTGTGGGTGGGTGTAGACCCGTAGAGGGATTTATAAGAAGTGTAATTAGGGTTTCAAGGTCGACAGTTTAGGATCCTCCTGCTACAGCTCATCCTTCAAGTCAATGACCAAAGGATCCTGTACACCATACTCCCTCTGAATACTAGAACTTGTATCTTGTCTGTACCTGTACCTATACATGTGGCTCCTCCAACTTGACCATCGAGTCATGTGTTAGCTACTACTGTGACTGTAAGTCCATAGATCTTCGTAAGACTCTGTCCTCTTCAAAATGGACATCCTTGCTCACAATGATCCTCTTGCGAGTCGGAATATATACCATATATGCCTTAGAAGTCATGTTGTAAACCAACAAGTAACCCTTTCTCACCAAAAGGGTCTAACTTCTTCCTAGTGTCAACATGAACATGACAATAGCAAACACTGCCAAATATGCGTAGACGGCTCACATCTGGTCTGGTGCCTGTGAATACATCCTCGAGTGTCTTCCTCCCCAAAGTTGTGTGGGGACACCTGTTTTGAATGTAAACTACGGTCCTGTATGCCTCGGCCCATAGGAATACTGGCAATCCCTAATCAAATAGCATGGCCTTGGCTACTCCTACCAATGTCCTGCTCTTCCTCTCCGCCATTCCATTCTGCTACGGGGTATGAGGAACAGTGTGCTCCTTCTTGATCCCCTCTGATGAACAATACTCCAAGAACTCATTGGAGGTGTACTCACCCTCGTTGTTCGTCCTCAATACCCGAATATTCCTCCCAGTCTAGTTTTCCACGAGAGTCTTGAACTCCCGAAACCGCTTGAAGACCTCTGACTTGGCCTTTAAGAAATAGATCCAGGTTTTCCTGGATTAGTCGTCCATGAACGTGACACAATAACTGTAGCCACTAAAAGATTGGACACTCATGGGTCCGCAAACATCAGAATGCACCAAGTCCAAGGTCCCCTTAGACTTGTGCTCACTCTGTGGGAAAGGCTTCCTGATGTTCTTCCCCAACGCACAACCCTTGCAGTGGTTATGCTTCTTCTCCTGTACCTGAGGAACTCCAATAACTACCTGTCTCAAATGCCTTAGTGCTCCATGGTGTAAGTGTGCCATCCTCCTATGCCACAACTCACATTGACTGTGTTGCTGCTGACTAGAGCCTTTGTAGACTCGAAGTGTAATCTGTACACCTTCCTGCTCCGGATCCCAATCACCCGATCCAAACTCCTATTTGACCCCTTGGGCTTGATATACAACTTTCGATCTCGGAACTTCACATGAAAGCCCTTGTCCTCTAGGGTGGAAATGGATATGAAGTTCTTGGTCAACCCCGGAATATACAATACGTTAGCAAAACTGAGGGGTTTGCCACACTCCCTCTGAAATGAAACAGTACCAACTCCCTGCGCCTGATACCGCGCATCATCACCCAGCTCAATGTGGAGATTTACTCCACCCTCTTGGAAGCTCTTGAAGAACCTTTTATGTCCTGTCATGTTATAAGATGCTCCCTTTTCAATGTATCAAATATTGTTGCCTGTGGTGCTTGCCATCCAAGCTATCAAACAAAAGTCCTCATCAAAGTTTTTGCTGAATTCCTCCACCTCTGCAGAACCTGCCATCTTGGTATTGTTCTTCTTCTTCTTGTCTGGGCACTGGGAGGCAAAGCGTCCTGGCTTGTGGCAGATAAAACATTTGACTTTGGACATGTCAATGTTCTTCTTACCACCCTTCTTCTTCTTTGTCTTACCCTTGCTCTTCCTTGTTAGGTCTAGAGCTTCTTCATCCACAATCTTTGGGGCACTACTGGATGAACCTGAACCTTGACACATACGGGTCTCTTCCTGCACAAAGTCATCCCACAATCTCTGCCAATCAAGGAGGTTCTCCCTAGCCACCACGCCTTTGACAAAGACGTCCCATGGCTTAGAAAAACCATTGAGAGCGCTATCCGAACTAGCTTCGCATCTTTAGTATTAATTCCCACTGCTCCAAGGTCATCCCTGATCTGTGTGAGCCTTGCGAGATAAGGCACCTTTTCTTCACCCTTGGCCATCTTGGTGCTTCGTAGTGTCTCCTGTAGCACCATCTTCCAGTTATCGTTCTTACTCTGGTAAAGGCTTTCCAGAGCCGTCCACATTTCTAATGCAATCTTCTTCCCAAATAGGTGAGGAACAATGTGATACTTCACCCCATCCAAGATAATCAAGATGGCCCTAGAATCCACCTTCTTCCACCTAGCCAACTCTGTCGGATCTACGAGCGTAGCTTTCTTGGAGTCAATGTGCTCCTCTGCATCACTGACATCCAAGATCCTCATGATCCTTTCTTTCCACGTAGCAAAGTTCTAAGCCCCTTGGAGTCTATCCTTGACTCTCAACTGTACGGCCATAATGAAGTGCACCTGTCAAACCCTAGATATGAAACTCTAGGTTTGTGTCTTCAATAGATCTGCCCCCGATCTATCCAATACTACTGATTTCTCTCAGATCAGCTCAGAAGAGCTCTGATACCATGTAAAATTCATCAAAACTCAATCTCGAGCTACACAGTATTTTTTTTATTAATGTTAACCACAAATGAATTTCTTCACAAATAATGCAGCAGAAAATAAATACTGAGAAAACATATAATAACAATAATAACAATCACACCAATAGAGAGACCAATATTTTTGGGTATGGAAACCCCCGAAAAAACCCCAAGATGGGAAAATCGGTGTTACAGCCTGAGAAGATAATTTATTAGCAAGATTTTGAACAATACAATCCAGAAATTTGATTTTGCACAACCTGGCCAAATCGTACAACCAAAAGTCATTGCAAAACCCCAGCAAGATTGTATGACGCTTGCATAAGCGTGTACAGCCCTGCCTCGGCGTGTATGGCCCAGCGCCAGCATATACGGCCCCTACATCAACATACGGCCTCCTCTGCGTCAACGTACAGCCCCTGCGTCAGCTTGTACTGCTTCCTGTGTCACTTGTACGCCTACCCTACCTCACTGTCACGACCTCTGCGATGTGCCTCTGTTGTCCTGTCAATCTCTAAAAAGCTAAGAAACCGGATTCATCCGGGAGGCCCCTCGAGTCCCGTGGGGGTCGAATCGGACACGATTCGATCTGAATTCGTGTCCGATTCGACTTTCAGGCGAATCGGATTTTGGGACACGAAAAAATATCGAATCGGACACAAAATCACAGTGTGTCCCAAAAACAGGACATGTAAAAGGCGAAAAAAGGCAGTCGGGTTTGCTTTAAAACAATTTTTTGCCTCTCTTTTTGGCATTTGCAAGGAAGCAATTGGTTGAGAGTGAGTTGTATGTGCAGGTGAAGGAGTTTTGAAGGAGATTTGAAGCCTATCCATCGTTTCCAAGCAATTCCAAGTGCATTCCGGTGGATTTGTGGAGAGGATTGCAAGCTCAACCATCACACAAGAAAAGGAATGTCTCAATCAGCTAGGGTAGGAGGTAGGGGGCAAAGGAAAGGGAGAAATGCACCATCTAGGGCCTCCCCTCCTATTCTACCAAGCACAACCGGTTCTCCTCCTCCGTCAAGTACTCCATCAGCTGCTAGTGGAGCTCATTCTATGGCTCCATTTAACCCTGTTTTAGCAAGACAACAAGCCCAAGAAAAAAAATACCCTTTGTGGAAGTATGTGACAAGGAAAGATGGGCCCGGTACAAATCTTGGTGGGGGAGGCAATGTGTCTTGGAGATGCAATTTTTGCAACCATGAGTTCATGAGCACATATTTTCGGGTTAAGGGCCATTTGTTGGCCCTTCCTTCTTGTGGGATTTCTTCATGCAAAGCGGTGAGTGTTAACCAAAGGAGGGATATGGAAAAAGAGGATCATGTTGGCTTAGGGAAGGTGGCAAAAGCAAGCAAGAAAAAAGAGGATGATCCTCTTCCATTTTTTAGGAAGTCCTCTAGCACCAAGACTCCATTTCCACCTAGCATTCATGGGCGTGGGGATACTTATCAAACAAGAAAGAGGCAATCTACAGGTGGTCCAATGGATAGGATTTTCCAACAAGAGGCGCAAAAAGAGGTAGACCTTACCATTGCATTTTTCTTCTACCTCAACTTCATCTCCTTCAATGTTGCACGGTCACCATTGTATTTTGAGACAGTTCGAACTATCTTGGAACGAGCTCCAAGTGGTTATGTGCCTCCTGGTTCAAAGAAGCTTAGAACCACATTGTTGGTTAAAGCAAAGAAGGAGGTAGATAAAATCCTTGAGCCATTTAGAACAACATGGCCCTCATGCAGTGTGAGTATTGTTTCTAATGGATGGACGAATCCCGCACGCCATCCACTCATCAATTTCATGGTATCTTCCCAAAATGGACGGTTGTTCTTGAAAGCGGTGGATGCTCTTGGGAAATACAAGGATGCACAATTTATGGGTGATTTATTCATCAAAACCATTGAAGAAGTAAGTGTTGATTCGTGTGCACAAATCATCAGGGACTATGCACCTCTTTGCAAGGCTGCTGGCATGATTGTGGAAGCTAAATATCCACAGGTATGTTCATTTTGGACACCTTTCATTTCTAATTTGCTCATTATTAATTTGGTCATTGCAATGTTAGTGTTGTAGAGTCATTGATACATGCTTTTATTGCTCTTAAAGGTTTTTTGGACACCTTGCATTGTCCATTCCTTGAATTTAGCACCGAAAACCATTGCTTCGGATGTGACATGGATTGGCAACCTTATTGAGGATGCAAGCCATATCCGTAACTTTGTACATGTTGCCCACCTATTTCGACTAGGTGGCAACTCCATGTACATGAAGATGTACATAGTTGTATAAATTGTACCATGGAAAAATCTGAGGATTTTTCACTTCTGCAGGGCAATTGCCCCTTTGTAAAACGAAATGTCCGCTCCCCTGCGTGGGAAAATTAATGTAATTATATGTGCTAGTGTGGGTCATATGATATGGATGCCACACCATGGAACTGGTTATTAGGGAAGTCCCCTCATCGATTGTT
>LPNX010353539.1:53622-75551 GCA_001517045.1 Pseudotsuga menziesii | reverse complement strand
TAATTAAAGTTTTATTTTTTAAGTCTCAAGTTAAGTCAAAGTTGCATAACAAGTCCTCTTGGAATTGGTGCCTATAAATTAATCTCACCTGCTGTCTATGAAGAAATAAGCATTCTCACAGTTTTGAGAGTAAGAGGGCAGCGTAGTAAAACTTTTCTATTGCTGAATTTACACAGCAAAGAGAGGGCAGCAGTTTGTCTTGCTGGTTTGTTTTACACAGTTTACGGGGCAGCGAAGTATTTTATTGACTTGCTGATTTATAACAGCAGTAAGAGGGCAGCGAAGTATCTTGGTGTCTGGTTGGTCTTACAGTCACTCTCTCAAGCATATTTCATGGTGGAAAGTTTGTATTTCGATCTTACATATTATTTGCAATAAAGGAAGATTGTTTGCTGGAGTTTTTATCCCATATTGGGTTTCTCCAGGGTAAATTTTTGTGCATGTGTGAGATCTTATTTATGTACTTCTTCTACTGCTGGTTATCATTTCAAGTGTTCATCTATCTGTTGGTTTAAAGATCTAAGTTTTGTTTAAAGAGGAAGAAAAGTAAAAGAACAGTAAACACTTTGCTCGAATATATATATGCTTGAAAAACTAACATGTATATCTCGACTGCACCTAGATGCAGGCCATGTCATCCGTAAGGACTCATCGTAGTGCATCCTCACCTTCAAAGCTAGGACCACTCCTAAGCGAGTGTTATACTAGGTACTCTCCCTTAGGAGTGTTATACTAGGAGTAACGTCTGCAGGTCCATCCTTAGCTAGTAAAGACCACTCTCAGAAATAGAGTGTTATTTCCTACAAGACTATCCTCAAGAGAGGATAAATATCGTCCACAAGTGAATGTTAGACCTTGTCAACATCTTCAGGCATACTTGGCCTCTTTCATACTGGAGCTTTACTATCATCAATGACAGCCTTATCATCCCTCCCCATTTTCTGGGAGGATCCATATCATCAACCTGCTCCCCCTTTGTCCGAGGAGAGTTCATATCTTCGACCTGTTCTTCCTTTCCGAGGAGATTCCATATCTTCGACTTGTTCCTCCTTTCCGAAGAGGGTCCATATCTTCATCACTCCTTCTTGCAAGGAAATTTTGTAGTATCATCAATGTTCCTCCATGCGATGAAAGTATTTTCTGACTACAGCAAGCTTGTCACAAAAATATTCAAACTTTACTCGAGACAGAGGCTTGGTCAGCACATCAACAACTTGCTCATCGGTACTCATACACTGGAGCTTTATAGCTCCCTTTTGTACCATATCCCTTATATAAAAATATCGGATTTCTATGTGCTTTGATTTATCATGGAACACATGATTCTCTGTCATCTTTATGCAACTCTAGTTGTCACAAAGAATCATTGTGGTATCCAACTCCATGTCAAATAGTCCTGACATCAGTTTTCGAATCCATATTGCTTCACAATTAGCGGAGCAAGCTGCTATGTACTCTGCTTCAACCGTGTTGAGAGCAACACTGGATTGTTTCTTACTAAACCATGAGATCATAGCGGATCCCAGACAATAACATTCACCTAAGCTGCTCTTCCTGTCTGCGACACTTCCTGCCCAATCTGAATCTATATAACTATTGTGAATATTTAATTAAATATTATTAACTATAAATAATTAGATTATTAGGTTACTAGTGAAAGGGCGTAACCCTTCACTATGTTGGCTCAAGCCGTATAAAGGCAAGCTTATTGTACATTGATATTCATCATCTAATATAATATTCTTATTTATCATTCAATATGACAGTCGGATTTGACTATTAACCGACCAACCAGATACGGTTGCTCCAAGTGGTATCATAGCGGATTCACTCCTTCTGCACTGAGCTCGGATTCGGCTCATCCCATCGCCTCGTCCCCTTCCCATCGTCCTTGCTCCACATGTCGTCCTGTTCCTCTGCCCATCTACGCGTGCACCCCTCCTCCAACATTCGTTCTCCTCCACGACAAAACCTACAACCTGCAAAACAAACAAAAAAATAAAATAAATATTACAACATAATATTTATTTTAATATTATAATATAATATAATATTATAATAATTATTTCAAATATATTATAATATAATATTATAATAATTATTTCAAATATATTATAATATAATATAATTATAATATTCAAATTTTGTTTTATTATATTAAAACAAAATAATAAAATAGAGAATTTCATTATATAATAATTAATTATTATCTTTAAATCTCACCATCTTGATAAAAAGATTTTCCACCCTTCACTCCATTAAGCCAAAATAGCGTCGAAGTACACACCTCCGCATACAAGGTCCAAGACCATGGTGGAACTGAAAGAACAAATCGAAAAAATGGAGAAGGACATCAAGTCCCTTGTCACTAACCAAAAAAACTTGAAGGAAGAGATGAAAAATAACAATACAATACTCAAAGACGAGCTTATTCTGGTACTAGAAAAAAGGTTGGATGAAGAATTTGACATCATGAACGAAAAACAAAAAGACTTGGATGACAAAATGAGTACCATGACTCAAAACATAAACACCTTAACACAGAACTTGAGCGCCATGACGCATAACCATAATACATTAATCGAGGTGTTACAAAGACTACTGCCTAAGACAGACCAAGTCAGCAGTCCAGACATGCTAGAGGCATCAGTTAATATTTCCACACATGAAACACTCGAAAGGAATCAAGAAGAATTGCAAAAAGAAATAAAGATTAACAATGTGACGCTTAAGCAAGAGATAGAAACAAAAGTACTGCCAGATATGAAGGCACGATTAAACAGCAAAATAGATACTATCAGTAAGATAATAGAGAATAAAAAGGCTAAAAATCACCGCCAACAACGAAGCAGTTCAAATATGTCACTTGCATCGTCCAGTAGTTCTGAGCCACCATCAAACCATAAGGAAAAAGGAAATCAATATCGTCCTTACATAGTGTACCCACCTAAGGCAAAAATAGAGTTGTCGAAATACAATGGGAGTGAAGACCAATGCGTTGCTTGGCTAAACAAAGCAGAAGAATACTTCGACATTTACAATATTCAATCTGACGAGGAGAGGGTGAAATATGCGTCAATGCATATGGAAGGGTACGCCTATAATTGGTACTTACGGTGGAGGAGAGATAATTTTACCTACACCTAGAACTTGTTCAAAAATGATTTTTTTAATAGGTTTCAAGGAATAAAAGAAGATGAATTTTTCAGTAAACTTACCAGGTTACAACAGGTTGGAAGCATTGAGGAATTCACACATTAGTGGGAATCCTTATCGACACGAGTATTTGGGTTGTTTGACAAGCAAAGACTCAAAACGTATTTAGGAGGTCTTAAACCATACCTCCAAAAAGAGTTAAAGTTACATGACATGCCTATTGTAGAAGTAGCAAGATATAAATCCAAAGCCGCAGAACGCAAATTGGGTGGAGCATTTGTTTTGAGGACTAAAGGAAGACTACCCGGTGAACTTAGCCACACTAGCCAAGCCACATACTTCATAGCCAGAAACACATAAGAACATGGCGTCTATCATGCACAAGGTTCAAGATGGGGAAAAGATCTTTAATCTCAATCAACCAAGGTCATGGGAGAAGAACAACAACTACAGATGAGTTGGATGGATGGGGACAAATGATACATGGAACCAGCATAGCACTAAGGTTTAAAATTTGTGTAAAGCATGGCATAGACAATAGCCTTCAACATTAGACTCTTTGATCATTCACAACACAGGTTCAAGCATTACTACATAAATTATTTAAGCATAGGTCACCATGATCATCCTAACATGACAAGCCTAAGTGTTTAACATACATCAAAGAGCAAAAACTCACCAAGGAGCCATATACCTGTCTCACCATATACCTATCTCCATCTGATAAGCCCCTATGTAACTGTGTACCACATCTAATCTACTCCTCTGCTCAAATGAACTAGGTCACCACTGGAATCCTCTCAATGGTCAGGGAAATCTCAGTCCTGGCAAGGAAATATTGCTAAACAAGAATCTGAAATGGTTGAGGCTATAAAGATCCATGCTAAAACCCCATCTGAATGAATAACTCGGAAAAATAAAGATATCAATATGTATGATACATCATGGTAGCCCAACTACAATTTATATTTGATAACATGTGGCTCCAACTAGGACAAGTGCTCTAATGAAGAGAGTGCTTGAGAACCTCACAAGTCTCTGGTTCGCAGCACCATCACAACAACAAAAGTGAGAGATCGTCAACTGGTGGCTCATCATCTGCTGATCTCAAAGTAAAGGACTGGCTCAAATAAATGTTCAGTAGTGCTCAAGAGTTGAAGTAGCTCAGCTACTATATATGTGACAACAGGTCCCGAATACAACTTCTCTGCAACATCAACAAAAAAATGGGCAAAAATCGGCAGACCATGGCAAACATTAAAAAATACAAAATATATTGATTTTTTTCCAGAATTTTAAACATATAAAGCAACAACAACATCGGATAAACACATTGGCACATAAATATGGAGAAAGAGTTGATATATAGATGTACTGGATGCAAACAAGTCGAAGCGGTTTGATTTCAATGACTCGGAGTACAAAAAAAATACATTAAATTTTACAATTGTAATAAAAATATATATTAAGGATTCCAAGCTATGATTCCAAAGCATTAGAGACAAAATATGCAGAGTCTACTCATGTATATACCATCTAAGGGCGAATATATCAAAATGGCACCAAGTGCAATACATATCTAAATCAAAATTGAAAATACATAATCAGCAAAATCATTGTCTATGTTGGGATCCCATTCATCAATAGCACCATGTTCCCCCCTCCTACAGGATCTAGCCCTTGCCTCTACCTTGAATCTCGAAGTTGATCCTCCAAGGACATTAGTTAACACCCTACAATTTTGATGAAAATTCTGAATCCAAGCGTTAAAATAAGGTAGAAAGAACTTCCCATGCTTAATAAATGATTTTGCTTGACTCAAGGGTACATTTTTTATCAAGGTCATGACAAAGGAGTTCAATCAACTTCAACAATCAATCCTCAGCACCACCAATACCAAGGTACATAGAGAGTTTGATGTGCTTGATTAAATCCCAATCCCTTACCCTCATACATGATAGAATCCATTGGAAACTTTGCAGTCCTAAAATCTTGAAAACCATTAAGTTTGTTGAATTTTAAATGGGCTCTAAAATTCTACTTCTTTGCATATGAAGTCCAATGAGGTTGGAACCACTCTCAAACATCTTGAAACAAATAATGGTAATTTTAAAAATCCTGAAACCATTAAGTTTGTTAAATTCTAAATGGGATCTAAAATTCTACTTTTTGCATATGAAGTCCGATGAGGTTGGAACCACTCTCAAACATCCTAAAATAATTAATGGTAATGACATTCTCTTTATATTTCATTGTCCATCATTTTACTTTAACAATTTAACATTATCATTTAGTATTGTTGACTTCAATGCCACTTGTACAAAACTAATCATTTTTTTTATTTGAGTTTTTAAAACTACGAAAAAGCCTCCTTGGTGATTTTTTCCATTATGATGAGTTATTTACCAAAAAACCACGGTGTTTACTTATTTAAAAAAATCACACTTTTCACCTCAAGGAGGGTGCATATAGAGACGGATGGGAGGGTGCATGAGAGGCACGTGGTTGGACTGCATGTGCCCCGTGCTAATATCTCAGCACCCCCCCCCCCCCCCCCCCCCGAACGAACGTCTTATAACCCGTGGGCTCCTCTCACGATGGAAATACTGGAGGCTCCTCATACTACCACTCGAGTGCAAACAAACGATGAAATGACTGATGAGGAGGAGGAGTACAGGGATGAGGGTTTGTATCATTAATAAATCAGCCCATTTCATTATGAATTCGATTAGGTTTGATAGCTAGTGGTGTAGGTGGCTCATCAGTTTGCAGGATGGCCGCACGCTGAACCTGCCTATAAAAGCTTCGAGATCCCTCATGGCTTTCATAGGTTGATTTTATTTGGCCTTTGGCACTTGTTAGAATGTTGTAGGTTGGGTTAAGGGTCTTCAGTTGGGATCCCCGCAGAGTCGGGTTATCTTTGGATTTGGTTATGGTTATTTGTGGATTTGGTTTTGGTTATCTATGGATTTTGTTATCGCTGGATTTGGTTCGGAGAGCCACCCTTCGCAGGTCCTGGGGTTTTGGGTCAGCTCTTTGCGAGTTTGGTTATGATTATGGCAGTGTTTTCTTTGCTCTCATAATGTATTGGTGGATGCTTCCTTCGCTCTTCAGTGCTCTCGGCCCAGCTCCTGGTGCTTCTGGGTGGAACTCCAGTAAGTTTTAGTCTGCCCGTGACTCTGTTTCTTTTTTCAGACACCTTCCTTCATCTATTATTATTCCACCAGTTAACGCCTTGGTTTGGACTCTTTCTCGGTCTGGCTATGAGCCCAACCTTGTGTCTAGTGGTGCAGTGCTCCCGTCCCCCATCCAAGCACCAGTCTCGTCTTTGTCTCCTTTTCAGGCTCTCTCACCTCTGAGTTGGCTCCTCTCTGCGCCCTCAATCATGCCTCCGTAAAGACACACTTGCAAACAATCCAAGCCATTGGATCCCTTGTCAGGCTCCTCTGCTCCCCCTAACAGAGCCATGCGAAGTATTGTGCACTCAACCCACCTCTTTAGAAATTCAATTCCGTACCCCATTCAAGCGGAAATCGAAGAAACTGAAAGTGAGGCTCAACTCACTAGAGGTTGTCTCACTGACTAGGAGGTGAAACTTGAATTTGAAGCGTCCCCGACCCGAGCTATGCAAGAGGAAGAACTTCCTTGCACCTGAAAACCATGGATTACTACTGGCAGGGAAAATACATTATGGGTCATGCCCTTGTTGAAAGGGGGGAGGCCTACGAGGCAATTCTCTTGAAGTTGGATGATCTCTCCCGTCATATGCATCAAATTGTGGGTCACTTGGGGATCAAGTTGGTCGACTTCCCGGACTCGACTGATGATGATACTGATACCAAGCCTGATATAGGCTAGTTTTCTTTTTTTGTTTCTGCTTATTTTTTGTTTCTTATGAATATCTGTAAGCGATATGTATTAAAGAACTCTCAGACTCGATGGTTTAGCCTCATTTCGTCTAGAGGCAGATTTTAGTCTTTTGATACTGTGAGCATGTTTTCCCTATGTAGGGAGGGCTCAATTTTGATATTCTTTTTGTAAATCTTTTGGAAGGCAATAGAAGGAATCATCTAATTTACAAAAAAAAATCACACTTTTTCATAGCCGATTTTTTTGCTTGAGGAAAAAGTCCTCATTTTTTTTAAATCACAAAAAATCAACGATTTACTTCTTTGGTTGGGGCATGACATCCTCCTTTTCGCACACTTGCACTTGGTGTAGCCTAATTGCACTTTTATATTGTTGTTTTATGTCTTTTTAGTGGCTTAGCCCACAACTTTGTGGGCGAGCAAGCCAAAATGTTACATTTTCACATTATCTTGTAGTCTAATAACTTAAAATTAGGTGAGGCTAGTCTTATATAAATATTGTCTCCCTCTCATTGTAAAAACACGAGAAGATATAGGTTCATTATGAGATCTTTTCTATTTATCTTGGTTTATTGGAGCTCTTGATGCTAAGTGCACCTGTCTTTGCATGATCTTTCCTTCTTGAAGGTTGATGTGATGAAGTTCTAGGGTTTCTTTTACACATGTTATAGGTTGATGCTAAAGAATGGTTGTAATAACTCAAGTAGAAAGGTGACCTAAGGGGATATCTTGCTCATCTTTGTTAAATGTTGGTTAGTAATACTTCTAACTTAGTTTAATGGTGCTTTTATGGTGCATTATCCTAAAGTGCCAGGGTTTATTGCTCGTATTTTGTTAACCTTGTATGAGGACACCTTCCATTCATAGGAGCTCTCCGTTGTTACTGGGCCTTAGACTTCTTTTCTTTCCCTAATTAGGCTCTTCTACCCAACTCTTGTGGTTGCTAGTTGATGCCCTAATTGCAAGTTTTGAAAGCCATTCTAAGAGACGAACATTGGTATCGATCTCTCAATGCCCTAGGGATTGAGACAACAGTCATAAGCCCTATCTTTCCAACAAATCTATCTCCCTTTTATCTTTGTAGCAACAAGGAAGGTCTTCCTGCATGCATGTGTTCTTGCATGCACAAGACTTAAATTAGGAAACCAATTGTATTTAATTTACTCTTCCTAAGTTTACTTTGGAAAATAAATTAAAGTGATATAAATTAACTTTAGTGAAACACTAGTTAAAGTGAAAGTGAAATTAGGATTTTTGCTTTACCACTAGTTAAAGTGAAAATGAAATTTGGGTTTTCGCTTTACCTAAAGTTATAAAAGAGAGATCAATTGGTGGAGAGGGCACACACTTGTATTCCGACAGAGACAGGATACAGACGAGGAGAGAAAGTCAAACAAAGGATTTTGCTGAGAAGACGGAGGAGCAAGCAGCAGGATCACCGAGCTTCGTGCAGCTGGGTTGTACACTCACGCAGAAGGGTGCTGAGGTTTAGCTGGGATTTGCCCAGTGATTCTGTCGGGTACTGCATTTTCCAGGCTTGGGTGAATTTGCAGTGGTTGTAAAAGTTCCATATTTTCTCATAATAAAATCTATATCTGACTATTGCACTGATTTTTCCATCTTGGGTTTTTCCGAGGGTTTCCATACCCAAAATAATAGTGTCAATAATGTGATGTGATGTTGTGATTTATTTCTCAGTTTTATATTCCGTTGCATACTATAAAAATATATTCATGTGTGGCTATCAGTAGAGATTTGCATGCACTGTTAGCCCTAGTTTGAATATTAAAGGAAAAATTACATGGTATCAGAGCTCTGGTGAGCTAAAGCTGAGAAATTTGCAGCAGTAATGATAGATCAGGAGCAGATCTGTAGGAAGACACAAACCTAAACTTCCATATCTAGGGTTTGACAGGTACACTTCACTATGGTCGTGTAGTTAAGAGTTGAGGATAGACTCCAAGGTGCTCAGAACTTTCCTACATGGAAAGAAAGGATCACAAGGATCCTAGATGTCAGTGATGCTGGGGAGCATATTGACTCCACGAAGGTTGCACCCACTGATCCGGAAGATTTAGCAGCTTGGAAGAAGATTGATTCTAGAGCCATGTTGATTATCATGAATGGAGTGAAGGACCATATAGTCCCTCACCTTTCTGGTAAGAAGACTGCAACAGAGATGTGGACAACTTTGGAGACTCTGTACCAAAGCAAGAACGAGAACCGGAAGATGGTGATGCATGGCAAGCACCACAGGGAGCAACATATGGTACATTGATAGTGGAGCATCTAGTCACATGACTGGACAGAAGAGATTCTTCAGAGACTTGTAGGAGGGTGGAACAGGGATCCACGTTGAGCTGGGTGATGATGCGCGGTATCAAGCGCAGGGAGTTGGCACTGTTTCATTTGAGAGGGAGTCTGGCAAACCCCCCAGTTTTGCTGATGTGTTATATGTTCCAGGACTGACCAAGAACCTTATATCAGTCTCCACTATGAAGGACAAGGGATATCAGGTGAAGTTCCGTGACCATAGAGTGTATATCAGGCCCAAGGGGTCAGATAGGACTTGGATCGGGTGATTGGCAAAAGGAGCAGGAAAGTGTACAGATTACACTTTGAGCCTACAAAGGCTTTAGTCAGCAGTAGCAGCAGCAGTCAGGGTGAGTTGTGGCATAGGATGATGGCACACTTACACCATGGAGCACTGGAGCATTTGAGACAGGCAGTCACTGGAGTTCCTCAGGTACAGGAGGAAAAGCATAACCACTGGAAGGGTTGTGCTTTGGGGAAGAACATTAGAAAGCCTTTCCCACAAAGTGAGCACAAGTCTAAGGAGCCCTTGGACTTGGTGCATTCGAATGTATGCGAACCTATGAGTGTCCATTCATTCAATGGTTACAGTTACTACGTAACCTTCATTGATGACTATTCCAGGAAAACCTGGATCTATTTCCTTAAGGCCAAGTCAAAGGTCTTTGAGAGATTCCGAGAGTTCAAGACTCTTGTGGAGAACCAAACAGGAAAGAAGATTCGAGTGTTGAGAACAGAGAACGAGGGTGAGTACACCTCTAATGAGTTCATGGAGTATTGTTTGGCAGAGGGGATCAAGAAGGAGCACACTGTGCCGCATACCCCACAGCAAAATGGAGTTGGAGAGCACAAGAACAAGACGATGGTTGGAGCAGCCAAGGCCATGCTATTTGATCAGGGATTACCACTATTCCTCTGGGCCGAGGCATACAAGGCTGTAGTATACATTCAGAATAGGTGTCCCCACACAGCTTTGGGGAGGAAGACACCAGAGGAGGTCTTCACAGGCACTAGGCCAGATGTGAGTCACATTCGCATATTCAACAATGTCTGCTATTGTCATGTTCATGCTGACAATAGGAAGAAGTTGGACCCTTCTGGAGAGAAGGGGTTACTTGTTGGTTACAGTGAGATTTCGAAGGCATATAAAGTTTACATTCCTGCTCGCAGGAGGATCATTGTCAGTAGGGATGTCCAGTTCGATGAGGACAGGGCCTTGCAGAGATCTCTGGACTTACCAGCAGAGTAGCAGCCAGCATGGGAGTCGGGGGTCAAGTTGGAGGAGCCAAATGTACCGGTACAGGTACAGGTACAGACATAGAGCACAGGTTCTGGTGGTCAGAGGAAGTCAGGTGGACAGGATCCTACAGTCATTGACTTAGAGGATGAGATGCAGCAGGAGATGGATATCCACCAGCCGCAGCAGGTAGACACTAGGACAAGGCCTAAGTGGTTTAGGTCCACAGTACAGGATTCCAGACAGGTTGATCCTCCACAAAGATCTTTCAGACGGAGTGTACCACCAGAGAGGCTTAGTTATATGGCACTGATGACAGAGTTGATTGACTCTGAACCTTCCAGCTTTGGGGAGGCTACACAACATGATGTGTGGCAGGAGGTTATGGTTGAGGAGTATGACTCCATTATGAAAAACCAAGTATGGGAGGTTGTGTCGAGGCCACAAGGGAAAAAGGTGGTGGGATCCAGATGGATCTACAAGGTGAAGCATGGAGAAGTACAAGGCATGCTTCGTGGAAAAGGGGTTTTCACAGAAGGAGGGTATTGATTATGAGGAGACCTTCGCCCCTGTTGCCATGTATTCTTCCATTCAAACCATCATCTCCCTAGCAGCTGAGATGGGTTGGAGTGTCCATCAGATGGACGTCAAGACTGCGTTCCTCAACGGAGTGATAGAGGAGGAGGTGTATATTGAGCAGCCAGAGGGGTTTGATGTGGAGAACAGGGAGACGCATGTATGCAGGCTGCATCGAGCTCTTTACGGGCTCAAGCAGCCACCTCGAGCATGGTACTCGAGGATTGATAGTTATCTACGAAAGATGGGATTTTAGCGGAGTGAGGCTGACCACAACCTGTACTTCTTAATAGGTGAGGTGCCTCTCATACTGGTCATGTATGTCGATGATCTCTTTTTGGCAGGAGATGAGAGGCTGATTGGAGACTACAAGTCCAACCTTGCAGTGGAGTTTGAGATGAAGGACCTTGGGTTGATGCATTACTTTTGGGGCTTTGGAGGTTTGGAAGAGAGATGGATGCTTCTTCATCGGACAAGGGATGTATGTAGTAGAGATCCTGAAGAGATTCAGGATGGAGGACTGCAAGCCTATGGCCATACCTCTAGTTTCCAACTAGAGGAAGACTAATGCATCAGGGTCAGACGGATTTGATCCTACCTTGTATCGTCAGCTTATCGGATCGCTTATGTATCTAGTCAACACTCGACCAGACATCAGCTTTGCAGTCAACTCTTTCAGTCAGTGCATGGTGGACCCTCAGAGAGTGCATTGGACGGATGCGAAGCACATACTTCACTACATCAGAGGAACAATGGAGTATGGATTGGTTTATGAGCACAGGGGGAGTGTGCAGTTAGCAGATTTCACAGATGTTGACTGGACAAGATGTGTAGAGGACCAAAATATTACTTCAGGTTGTTGTTTCAGCATTGGGTCAGGGGTTGTCTCTTGGTTCAGCAGGAAGCATAATTCAGTTGCAGTGAGCTCGACAGAGGCTGAGTACATGGCAGCCAACATGGTTTCTTGTGAGGGTATGTGGCTGAGGAAGTTACTTGCAGGGTTGTTCGAGTGTGAGCTAGAGGCTATAGTAGTTCACTGTGACAATCAGAGTGGCATCAGGCTATCTAAAAATCCAGTGTTCCATGACTGGAACAAACACATAGACATCAGATACCACTTCTTGAGAGATTATGTTCAGAGAGGAACCATTCAGTTGAAGTACATACAGACAGATGAGCAGGTGGCGGACATTTTCACCAAGGCACTTTGCAGAAAGAGTTTTGTGAAGTTCAAGGATAAGTTGGGGTTGCTACTTAATCCCTCCTCATTGAGAGGGAGTGTTAAACTAGTAGCAACAAGGAAGGTCTTCCTGCATGCATGTGTTCTTCCATGCATAATNTTTAATTTACTTTTCCTAAGTTTACTTTGGAAAATAAATTAAAGTGATCTAAATTAACTTTAGTGAAACACTAGTTAAAGTGAAAGTGAAATTAGGGTTCTTTCTTTACCAGTAGTTAAAGTGAAAGTGAAATTAGGGTTTTTCGCTTTACCTAAAGTTATAAAAGAGAGATCAATTGGTGGAGAGAACACACTTGTATTCCAACAGAGACAAGATACAGACAAGGAGAGAAAGTCAGACAGAGGATTTAGCTGAGAAGATGGAGGAGCGAGCAGCAGGATCACCGAGCTTCATGCAGCTGGGTCGTACACTCACGCAAAAGGGTGTTGAGGTTTAGCTGGGATTTGCCCAGTGATTCTGTCGGGTATTGCATTCGCCAGGTTTGGGTGAATTTATAGTGACTGTAAAAGTTCCATATTTTATCATAATAAAATCTATATCTGACTGCTGCACCGGTTTTCCCATCTTGGGTTTTTTCGGGGGTTTCCACACCCAAAATAATAGTGTCAATATTGTGATGTAATGTTCTGATTAATTTCTCAGTTTAATATTCTGTTGCATATTGTAAAAGGTATTCATGTGTGGTTATCAGTAGAGATTTGCATGCACTGTTTAGCCCTAGTTTGAATATTAAAGGAAAATTTTACAGTATTTTGTTAACCTTGTATGAGGAGACCTTCCTTTCCTAGGAGCTCTCCATTGTTGCTAGGCCTTGGACTTCTTTTCTTTCCCTAATTAGGCTCTTCTACCCAACTCTTGTGGTTGCTAGTTGATGCCCTAATTGCAAGTTTTGAAAGCCATTCTAAGAGAGGAACATTGGTATCGATCTCTCAATGCCCTAGGGATTAAGACAATAGTCATAAGCCCTATCTTTCCAACAAATATATCTCCCTTTTATCAATTTACATGCGTTTTTATATATTAAAAATCCCTAAAAGTACCATATTGCTAGAAAACCCCTAAAAAATTAGATAAAATCATAATACCAAAAATATTTTCAATTTGATAATTTATATCCACCCATCGAATTCACCCTTGTGGATTTATCCACGGATCTTTGAGGGTGTCCAATTTTGACCTAGTGCAATTGGGAAATATGTAATTGCCCAATTTAGGGTTTTTGCATGGTTTTTGGCAATTCTAGTTGGATCATCAAATTCTCCCTAGTGGATTTATCCGAAGATTTTTGAGGGCATCACCATTTTCCTTATTGCATTGGGAAACATGAAGTTGCCGAAATTCAGTTTTTATTAGGGTTTTTGGAAATTCTAACTATATCATCAAATGCATCATAGTTCACTTGATCTCCTCCCCTTTAGAGAGCACTTTTCTGAGGTAGTACCCTTGGAATTGTGAAACCCTACCTTGAGACTTGTGAGTGTATTGAATTGATGATATATATTGATGTTGATTGGTATATTGAATTAAATCCTTTCATATGATTTGTGTCTTTATTATCCATTGTTGACTCCATATAAGGCACTGATGATAGCTATAAGGATAACAAGAGGGTATCTGCATAACAAGAGGGTATCTGCAAGTACTCATTCCTCTGTTAGGGACTCTTCCCTGGGTGTTGGAGTTATCTGAAGAAGTTGAGGAGATAGATGATGGTGACATTATGTCTAACCCCTCTCATATGCTTACCTTCACTAGCACAAAGCATACTCAATATGCTTTGAAAGGACTTGTTATCACACAAGGTATAGCTACCTGATACGGTAGACGTAAGGTAGCTAACCGATGACACCGCAAGGGCCTCATCCACTATGGGTTGAAGGGTAGTTGTCACACCGGACGAGCTCTTGTCGCTTTAGATCAATCCGGAGAATGATAAAGAGGGAGACTCTGCTAGCCTATGAGGACTAGTGCATTTACTCAAGACACTCCTAGGGTTATGCAATGAATGAAAGAGGATAAATAATGAGTAAGGAAGTCTAGATCTAGAGAATAGATGTGATATAGAAGGTTAGGGCAAAGTTGGGGAGGCTTAGAAATAAGGAAAGTTACCCAACTTAATTAAGATTGTACCATAAAGAGTTTAGTAACATAGATCTAGAGAGATCTAACCAAATAAAATGAAACCCTAATGAGATCCACCTAGGGTTTAGGCAAAAGCGGACAAAGTGGACCCAAAAGAGTAGATCGGGGTATCCAATGGTTAGATCTAGTGGCTTAAAGGATATATCTGTGAAAGCGGGTTCAAGCATACCCAATTGATAGATCTGAAAAAAATAAGCCACCCACCCAAGGAGGGCACCCCACCTAGAGATATTAGTGCTAGATCCCAGGGCAAACGGAATCGGAATTTTATGAAATTTGAGATCTAGGGTTTATTCAATTATCTTCAATTTTCTAGAGACTTAGCTTGAGTGTTGGGATAGTGGATAAGGACGAAGCCATCATTGGCGTCCTAGTGTTTCAGTCCAATTACCCTGATTCATTGTTCCTTTTTGGCAATGTTTCAACTTGGGGGTTAGAGGTCTATGTTTTCCATTCTTAGTGGGGACTGGTGAACGAGTTGTGGGAATCCATGGACGCCCATTCCTCCACCTATCAAAGGAATATACATGAAATCCATCGGTTTCTACAATAGCAAGAGGATTTAATAAATGGAAATAGAACCTCAATCTTCTAGTCACCATGAAATCTCATAAACTAGAGCATCAATAGGCCTTCCAAAATGCAATTATCATGGACATTATGGTTACGCAAAAGAGGCAAATACATGTTTGAGAGGAGGAATGTGCCAAGCTCAAAGCAATGGTGATATCTCTCAGCAAGGATTCATCATCTTCAGTGACAAACCTGAATATTACTGTTGGTTCTTTTCCCATTGAATTTAAGGAAGAAGAAACTATCCACAAGCTGCAAGAGGACATGGAGGTAGACAAACAAGAATCATTTCCTTTGAATCATGCCCAAGATGATCAATGAGTGCCCACCCTTAAACAAGTACCAGTCCATGTTTTGCATGTTTGTTTTGTTTTAGGTATCTTTTGTTGAATATACACTTATAAGAGTACGATGTCAAGCTGTGTAAGAAGAAATGCAGAAGCCTATAGGCTGCATTGAGCTAATATAGAGAAGAATCTTCTTGAAATACATTATGCTCTAATTTTGTCCTTCGATAATGTTCAGCTTAGCTGCAATGCAATATATTTATATTTTAGTATAATGTTAAATCGTACCTTTTTTTTTTTAAATTGAGTTATTTTAAGGGGACAAGTATATTAAAATAGAGCAAAGAGGCTTTTTTAATGGGTTAGATTGTACTCCTACAGTCAGACAGAAACGTAAGCCTATGCAATTAATTAAGAAGAGATTTATAAAAGAGATTTGCCTCAGTTATATGAAACTTAAATCTCTATGGTTATCAGTATTTTTATAATGATTGCAGGTTTGGTAATTTTTCATGTTTTATTCATATGTCAAGATCACTGCAAACCTAAGTTATTGAGGGCTCTTGCATCAATGACCTCATTTCTTCGACCTTCCATCTCTTAAATATTGTTTCTACTAATATGTTAGTATTCACTGTTCATCCAGAATGCATGTACAAGAGCATAACTTGAAGGTGAAAGCTATTAAATGGATAACCATGAGATCCAAGGTGTACATGAGTTCCAAATTGCCCCTACCATGGGCGTTTCTCAAACATTATAATCTGGTAGAACATTAAGGATTGGAACCTAAACAAAAATGCCTCGGAGAAAAGAAGAAGCTGCATTAGCATCTTGCCAAGACCTATACAAGATCGCTCTCATCGTTGTCTCTTTGTTTAAAAAGACAGTATCCACATTAAAATATGCTTGACAGAGGATGTATCATGTAATAGGAGAATTATGTATGATTATGGCAATAATGACCACTATGAATAATGCACCAGCAAAAGAAACAAATATGCATTCACTAAAGTTGTTTTAGATTCATGAACATGATTTGTTTTATGTCCTAACATATAATTTCAACATGTTCTATACATTAGAATGAAAGTTTTCAACGTGTTCTATACATTAAAATGGAAGTTTTCACAATGTTTGGCACCAGATTGTCTTTTGTCTTTTCTCTTAGAGTATGTAAAGTGAGTTATTAATTTAATTGTACTAGTTTTTATCGATGGAAGCAAGAGATTGTTTTCAACAAAACAAACACATGCCAGTCATGAAAAATTATTATCAAGGCATTGTAAATAACAATAATACAACGATCACAGGGTAGGAGTGATTTTTATTATCAAGGCATTGTAAATAACAATAATACAATGATCACAGGTAAGAGTGATTGACAATAAAGAGTGATTAGTAATGAGTTATTGGAATAATAAGTTATAAATAAAAGGCCACCAGTTCAAATTGCCTGTAGATATTTACTTAAAAAAAACAATTAATATTCCTAAGCAATTTTTTTTCCTTAAGCTTACTTTTAACACATATGGGAACTACCTCCCCCAAAATAGAAATTTTTGGTATAGACTGTCGTTAATGTTTCTGTCCGACTCACTATTCTCTATAGTTTTTAAAGGAAAGGAGCATACTTCTCTCAAAGCTATAATGTACAGAAACTTCTGAAACTGTCTTCAACCAAACTAGAAATTAAAAATATCTCTGAATTTCAAAAAAATAAGCATATACCTCCTTCTTTAGGTTGATTCAATTTGCAAACGCGATTATTTCCTAGGCAGATTAAGTCTGCAACGTATTCTTCCTGTGAAATTTGCAGAGAGCTTCTCTGATCGGATTCTCTCTTTGGTTCCCTTATCATATACAGCCTGAAAAAGTCTTCTGTCCAGACGGATTACGGGTTTTCCTGTGTTTTTGACTTCTCCATGTCAGTTTTTCTGCTTCTTCGATGGATGCAAATTCATCTTTCCCATAGATTAATGGCATATAAGGGTTTTGATCTCTGGTCACTGATTGAGGTTCTTCGCCCCTGGCTGTAACCACTTATCCGGACTTCCCCAGTGGAAGATCTTAACGGGCGTCTCAGTCATTAAAAAATCGAGTTTTCGGATGGCATATCTCTATGCAGCGGCAGATCAGATTTCTCTTCTCGACTCGTCGTTTATGCTAATGGCGGCTTCGACCAGCTGGACGAACTTTCTGCCACTCAACAAAAATAAAATTGTTTTTATTTGGAAGTAGACCCCATCTAGGGATTGAACCCTTCCTTCCTTAGCCATCTATTTGACCAGTATTCTCTTCTCGAGTCGTCGTTTATGCTAATGGCGGCTTCGACCAGCTCGACGAACTTTCTGCCGCTGAACAAAAATAATATTGTTTTTATTTGGAAGTAAACCCCATCTAGGGATTGAACCCTTCCTTCCAATAAACTTTGATTATTATTAGCCATCTGTTTGACCAGTATATCCTATTGGACATTCAGACGGGATTTCAACATGTAACAGAACTTTTGCAAAAGAGGCCCGATTTTCATGCCCCCTCCAAACATCTGAAAACGTAAGTATCTTAACAGCGCTCGATTACAAGACCAAGCTCCCCAATCTTGACTAACGTATAATTCTAGGTAACTGTTACGCTGCTACGAGGGCAGTAAGAGTAGGCCAAAATTATATAGCATGTGGTAGCTCATTTAAGGCTAGCAATATCCAGTCTCCGGCAGAGTCTTTAAGGCTCTTGCCAGGCTACCCGCATGGGGGCTTACCTCATACCCCATCAGGCATGCAAACTTGGTGCCTATGCACCATGCCCCATCGAGCATGTAAACCTGGTGCCCATGCACTATACCCCATCGCGGTGAACATCTCGCGAGCATCCATGCCGGATGAGGCATGCACCATACCCCATCTTGGCAAATATCCAACAAGTCGGCGACCAAGGGGATGGCTCTTGCTGGCGCCACCCTTCTCATTTCATCACGCGATGGAACCCATTCCTATTCGTTTTTGTTTTGTGCGCAGCGATCCCTCCCATGCACATCCAATCTCCACACTGGCCATCAACCTGACACCCATCAACCTCCATCAATGCAGATTTTGGAATATCGACAGTAAGCTCCTCCATCGCCCCTATTCGTTGTTGTTCACAGTTTGCTCTCCATTTGCTCAGCGCCCAGTCCCTTGGTCCAAGTCTTCCTTCTGTCTCCAATTAGTTTGGGTTTCCTTGAAGAGCTGTGTGTAGGCCAACCCACAATACTCCAGCGTCAACCTTACAGGTATTTCATTGTTAAGTGTATTTCTTGTTTTATTAGTTTTGATCGATTTGCAAAGCTATTTAGGGAGAGTTATAATTGGTGTTAGATCTTTATGGTAGTTGTCCTTGGAGCTTGGTGTTTTGATGTTATTGTAAACTCGTGTTTTGATGAAGCGAAATATCCAACTCTAATAATTTGTAATCACACTTTGAATAAGCAACATATGGTTTTATTCTTCTCTTTCTTGTCATGGTTTTCGTCTATTGTGGGCTTTGTGGATCTTTGAATGGCTGCGGATCAGTGTCTATATCATTGAGAACACCCCCCTAAGAGTGTCAATATTTTATCATTGGCTCATCATTGGCTTATCATTGATGTCAATCTTTTTTACAATGCAAACATTAAAAAAATGTCTACAACTCAAATTATTTGATCCCTTTCATGGTTGATCCCTTTCAGCAGAAGACTTGACATGGACATATGTTTGGGGGAACCAAGTCGCAGTTATTCCATATTGTCGACTTGAGGAATTTATAAGTGGGGAGCAATCGAGGGAAGGTGAACCTACTCAATTTGTTGTTAAAACTTATTAATCTATCACAGTAATCTAGGGACTAAACACAAGTCTCATCAAAGATTAATAACAATAAGGCATGAAAATGGTGTAATTGTGCTACACGATGAGTAGCAGCACTGTATATTCACACAAAGAATGAATAATACAATACAAGATCATGCTGCAAGCATGAATGACGAAGCAATTCGAATTCCAAAAGAGGTCATTCAAATTGAATGAATTAGTCTAGCTTAACTGAATGTAAACCATAGTCAACACTTAAGTTAACCACTGATCAAAACCCTAACTGACTCAACTGAGCTCTAACTGAAGCCGGAGTGCAATAAATGACTGATTCTAACTGAAAGTAGATCAGACAAATGTCACTGCAAGCCAACCAACAAGTGGTAGTGCATCAATGACTCCAATGAACCCCAATGAGGTTAACTGAGGTGTAACTGAACATCAAAAGTGGTTGGAGGCGCCCCTGTTGACTCCAATTCATTAAATAATCAATTTAATGAAGGAAGGCACCTTCACTGCTCTGTTTAACTGATTGTAGCCATCAGTTAGCAATAAGGGGCATTAATGACACTCAAATCACCCCCGGAGTGCTCCAGTTAGCCTCCCCAAATGTAGGAGAAGGCTAAATTAGCCTCCTTGACTGAAGGTAAGCGTGGGTGTGATCTAGTTGATGTCATCTAGTGCTCCTCTAATGTCAATTAAGTCAATTAAACTTAGGATAGTGGTTTAACTAGGCCAAATTGACCAAAAAGAGTGTGTATGGTGGTAAATGTCTCCAACACCCCCCCTTATGCTATACTCAGGAGGAGTAGAAAACATAAAAAGCATAAAAATGCTAGGGCCCCGGCAACTAAGGCCATAGGTCACCCTGTACAATACTGAAAATGAAACAATGCTCAAAAACAAACTTAGTGAGGAAAAGAGGGAAAACCCAGTGGGAAAAAACCCCCCTCAAGCTGAACATTGAAAGTAGTCTGATCACCCTGATGGACTCACCCCCAACAGTGAACGGAGGTAAGTGAACTTCTTTTCTGAAAAGCTCTTAGTGAAGATGTCTGCAATCTGCTCATCAGTCGAGCAGTATTGCAGAATAATGGTCATGTCATGCACTAGATCCCTGATATAGTGCATGTGGATCTCTACATGCCTAGTCCTCTGCCTGGTAACTGGATCTATGGATATCTTAATAGCACTTTGATTGTCACAAAAGAGGATAGTGGATAAAGTACTACCAAGATCAAACTCTAAAAGAATGCCTTGCAACCAAACTGCTTGGATGCAAGCATTCACCACTCATCGATACTCGGCCTTTGCTAAAGATAATGCTATGGCAACCTGCTTTTTGCTAGACCAACAAATGGGGCCACCACCAAACATGAATACATATCTGAAAGTAGACTTCTGATAAATAGAATCACCTGCCCAATCGAAATCTGTGTATCCAACCAGCTCTAGCTCGGAGTCTGCAGCATAGTAAATGCCGTAGGTCCTGGTTCCCTGAATATACTGGAGGATCCTCTTGACTGCCTTCCAATGAAGATCATGAGGCTGCTACATGTACCTTCATAACATTCACGACATAACAGATATAAGGCCGAGAATGTGTCAAGTACAACAAGTTACCAATCAGTTGTCGATAGATAGTGCAGTCCATGGAAGGTGTGCTTATTCCTTCTTCAAGGCCGATCCCTGAAAAGAAAGGAAATGGTGCAGGCCTACATTCAACCATGTTAAACTTGACTAACAGGTCCGATATGTATTTGAACTGAGTGACCATTATCCCATCATAATTTTGCTCAATTTTGAGCCCCAAAAATTGTTTTAAGAGCCCCAAATCGCTCATTTCAAATGCATTGTGGAGAGCAGTTTTGATGGCTGAAATAGAAAGAACTATGCTACCTATGATCAGTAAGTCATCAACATATAAAACAATAATAATCAAATGACCATCAGACTGTTGTATATACACATTTGGATCTAATCTACACCTTTGGAAGTTTTGCGAGAGAAGGAAGGCATCCATCGTAGAATACCACTCTCTTGGGGCCTGTTTTAACAGGTATAGTGACTTCTTTAGCTTGCAAACCAAAGATGGATCAGAGATGTAGCCCTCATGCTGCTTCATGTATATCTCCTCATGAAGATCTCCATGCAGAAAGGCTGACTTAACATGCATATGATGCACTTTTCAGTGCTTAGATGCTGAAATTGCCAAAACTAGGCGGATGGAGTCCATTTTTGCAATTGGTGCAAAAGTCTCATGGTAGTCCATACCTTGGACTTGAGAGAAACCTTTTGCCACCACCCTTGCCTTATATTTGCAGGTGCTGCCATCAGCAGCAACCTTGGTCCGAAACACCCTCTTGCATTGAACCAATTTCCTTCCCGGAGGAAGAGAAACTAGCTCCCAATTAATGTTTTTCTGAAGAGAATTCATCTCTTCATCCATGGCAACTTGTCATCTCGGATCCTTCCGAGCATGGTAGTAGGATTTTGGGTCTGAACTAATCATCAAATAAAAAGTTTCGGACAACAAATTATTAGGACAAGAGAGCGCAATACTTGGTCTTTGGAAATCAGACTGGGTTCTCCTTGGATCATCCGTATTTCCAATGTTATCTCCTGCGGAGGAGAGTGTCTGTCGGGCCCATGTGGGAAGATGATTTTGTACTTCAGGTTCTGATTCAGCATCTGATGTTTGCTAT
>LPNX010353539.1:0-53568 GCA_001517045.1 Pseudotsuga menziesii | reverse complement strand
CACCCCCAATTTCATCATCCAAATATTCAGTAGAATAGGAAGGAAATTCAGCAGTTTTCTCCTTCACTAGTTCCACCTCTTGAAGAGGCTCATCAAACTTGACACTTCTCAGGATGATAATCTGTTTTGTTTTGATATCCAGCAGCTTGAAACCTTTTGATTCATTAGGATACCCAATAAACAGACATTCTATGCTTTGCAGTTGCAAAGCCCTTCTTTTATCAAGTGGAATTCGGGCCCATGTAGTGGACTCAAACACCCGCAGGTTCAACACATCCAGCTTGTGTCCAAAGTATGCTTTGAAAGGGGTCTTCCCTTTCACGGATGAGTGTGGCACTCTGTTTTGAATGTATGTTGCAGCATGCATGACTTCAGCCCACAAATTTGCAGCCAACTTCTTTGATTCCAACATACAGGTGGTCATTTCCTTGAGAGACCAATTCTTCCTTTCCGCTACACCATTCTGCTGAGGAGTGTAGCGAATTGAATGTTGGACTTGAATACCACTTTGGGAGCATATGTGCAGCAACTCATTACTGACATACTCCCTGCCATTATTAGATCTCAAGATCTTGATCTTAAGCCCAAAGGCATTCTCGATCAAGGCCTTCAGTTCAGTAATTTTTTCACATACTTCAAACTTCTTTTTGAGAAAGAAGACCCATGTGTACCTTGAAAAATCATCAATAAAAGTCAAAAGATACCTTGATCCATTCATGGATGTGACAGGCATTGGACCACTGATATCAGAATGTATCAACCCCAAGATGCATGTAGCTCGGTTTGCCTTCCCCCGATTGAACTTGTGCTTACGGTGTTTTCCGACCACACAGCCCTTGCAAATTCAACTAGTTGCCTTGATGACCGGGAGGCCTTCAACCATGGAGTTTTTCTGTAATTGCTGCAAATATTTGAAATTTAAATGGCCAAACCTCTCATGCCACAGCCTACTAACTTCATTTCCATGAGTTAACAGAGCGGTGGGCTTTGCATCTGCCACAAAGTGGGAAAACTCATAGGCTTTTGCATGATGGTTTGCAAGGCCTTTAACAACAAGTTTGCCGGATGCAAGTTTCGTTATCTCAACATCATTCGGGCTGAAAGATACTCTCTTAGGCACTCATGTATGTGTCATATGATAGACACTAAGGAGATTTGATGCCAGAGACGGTACATACAAAACATTTGAAAAATAGTCATTTTCAAGATCAATTGTACCTTGTCCTTCTGAAATGATGGTGGAGTTATCTCCCATGTGGATGGGGATGGATTTTCCAGTCTCCAAGGATGAGAAGGAGTCTCTTTCAACCATCATGTGGTTTGAAGCTCCAAAATCAATCAAGAGTGCTTTGGACTTCGAAGTGCTTGCCATGAGGGCATGACCTCTTTCATACTGCGGTTCCCGATCTTGCTGATCTCTCCTCCGAAAGCTTTCCAGAAGATTGATGTGATTTCTGTCAAGGAGAGAGGTAGCTTCATCAAGCTTCTTCTTCATGCAGGCATGTTCAGGGTGGAAACCCTTCCCGCAGTATGAACACTTGACTTTTTCTTTCCCATGATGCCATTTTCCTTTGTTCTTCTTTGAGCCGGAAGACCCATCATGCTGCTGGTTTTCAACTTTAGGCTTAGGAGCTTTGAATTTAGTTTTTGGGTTCTTCTGCTACTTTCCTTTACCCTTCAAATCTTTGGGCCCCGAGACATGGAGGGCTTGATCACGGGAGGATCTGATGATCCCCATCTGGACAAGCTTATCATGTTCACTTGTTAGGGACTTAATGAAGGCATTGAGTGTAGGCATCTTCCATCCAGGGGTTGTGAGCTTCCCCGCACGGAATGTAGAGATAAAAACTGAATTAATCAGCTCCAAGTTTGGAGAGTATGGCGAGGATGAGCTGATCATCCTCCTTCTCCACTTTGCATTGCTTCAACAGTAAGACAATGTGCTTGAACTTTGTGAAAAAGTCATTCAAGGCCTCGAAATTGGAAGGTTGGAGAGACATCAATTCATTTTCGAGCTGGTAAACTCTCAAATCATCCTGCTTTCCATACAGGGTTTCCAATTTGTCCCAAATTTCCTTTGGAGTCTTCAATCCCAAAAGATGGAAAAGGAGATCCCGTGAAACAGAGAGGCACAAAAATCCGAATGCTTCATCCTTCTTATTCAAGAATCTAGCTTTGTCTGTCACAGAAGCAGGCTCTTCTTCAGTGTCCATAGTGACCCTATAGAGTCCTCTGGCACGTAGCTGGATCTCCATATCTCCTTTCCATGCGTGGAAAATGAATGGAGTCAAAAGATATACGGAAGAAGCCATCTGAATCTGCTGGAGCGAATGCTTTTACTTGTTAAAAACTTGAAAATCACAACAAAAAGGGCAATGTAAGGTCAGACAGCCTGCACATTTTAGGCTTTCATCACACCCAACATAGTCAATCAAGCAAGCTTGATCAGCAAGCTCCTTACTTGGGGTATTAAGTGGTAAGCCTTGGCTTCTTGTGCAGTGCTGGATTTTTGAGCTATTGCTCAATTTTCATGCAAGATCTGTCAAAAACCTTGTTTTTGAGAGATCTGAGCTTCATCCCGCTGTGAGCTCTGATACCGTATTAATCTATCACAGTAATCTAGGGACTAAACACAAGTCTCATCAAAGATTAATAATAATAAGGCATGAAAATGGTGCAATTGTGCTACAAAATGAGTAGCAGCACTGTATATTCACACAAAGAATGAGTAATACAATACAAGATCATGCTACAAGCATGAATGACGAAGCAATTCAAATTCCCAAGGAGGTCATTCGAATTGAATGAGTGAGCTTCATCTTCTATTCTGAATATCTTGTGGATGGAGTAAGAATATGAACTTATAATTTCAAATCCATCTAAAGTTGTACCTACAATTACACAAAAAACCAAAGTAAAGTCGAACAAAATGTAAGCCACAGTCAACACTCAAGTTAACCATTGATCAAAACCCTAATTGACTCAACTGAGCCCTAACTGAAGTCGGAGTGCAATAAATGATTGAGTCTAACTGAAAGTAGGTCAGACACATGTCACGGCAAGCCAACCAACAAGTGGTAGCACATCAATGACTCCAATGAACCCCGATGAGGTTAACTGAAGTGTAACTGAACATCAGAAGTGGTTGGAGGCGCCCCTGTCGACTCCAGTTCATTAAATAATCAATAAATAATCAATTTAATGAAGAAAAGCACCTTCACTGCTCTGTTCAACTGATTGTAACCATCAGTTAGCAATATGGGGCATTAATGACACTTAGATCACCCCTGGAGTGCTCCAGTTAGCCTCCCCGAATGTATGAGAAGGCTAAGTTAGCCTCCTTGACTGAAGGTAGGTGTGGGTGTGATCTAGCTGATGTCATCTAGTGCTCCTTCGATGTCAATTAAGTCAATAAAACTTAGGATAGTGGTTTAACTAGGCCAAATTGACCAAAAAGAGTGTGTATGGTGGTAAATGTCTCCAACAAAACTAGAAGAAGTATAAAAGAGGAGGATACCATAGATGCTAACTTTGGAACATGTCTAGAGTATGCTATGTGAGTCTCTATACATTTTTTCCAATATATGTATAAGATTTTGATTTAAAGTTCAATATGTCAAATATGCATAAATAGTTTATCTAATTTGTTGTAAATTATTCATGTATAGTTATTGGTGTGCATATGGTTCGCAATCCGCACATACCATTGCTATGAGTGTGGTAGAACAACCAAAGAAAAAACGTCTTCCACGTGAAAGTATTAAAGTTGGTTGCCAATGTCACTTCATTGTGCGATGACTTTATCTTAAACCAAATGACGTTGTTATAACATATACCGCATGTAGGCATGTTGATAAACACAATGTTTCCTGTCATGGAAATGATGCAGTAGGCAAACCTAAAAAATTCAATTATGCACCACATTTAGTGTCCAAGATTTGATTCAAAAGGGTTTTAATGTTTCAATGATATCAGACCAGGTCATCTCTGATGTGAAGCATAGGTATGGTGAGTTGTTCATGGGGGTATCTCGAGATGCATTTATGACAAGACAAGATATCTTAAACATTTACAATGATACGAAAAGGTGAGATTATGTGAAGGATGAAAGTGATCCAAAGAGTGTGGAATGTTGGTTCAATGAGTGCTCCGAAAGCTTTTTTTCTACCAAAAACAGGATGTTGTTTAAAACATCCCTTTTATCATAGGCATACAAACAAGGTGGATGCGGTCGATGGCGGTTAAACACTCACACAACAATATCATATCAATGGACTCCACCTTCAGTACAAACAAGTATGGGGTGAGTACATATATCTCATAAATTCTATTCATTGCATTGCATGTATTTTATATACTTATTATCATGTATTGTTTGTTACAATGTAGTATCAACTCTACACTTTAATGGTTTTCAACGAACACCGCAATGGGATTCCAGTAGCTTAGGTGATTTCATCTTGTAATACTACAAATGATATTTGTAGATGGATGTTGTCATTATTTGCAATCGGAATAAAAGAACGTCCTAATTGACATGTCCAACCTTTCATCATAGATGACGCTGCAACTGAAATTGGGGCATTAAGGTGACGCGTTAATTTTTTTAAAGAGATATGCAACAATGATGTTACATATTTTAATGTTACATTATTACATGATATGCAACATTCATATTTTAATGTCACATTATTTCAGGACTTGCACGAACTGTACAATATTATTATGTGTATGGCATGTCCGTCGAGTGCGGTTGAAGAATGTTGGAAATAAATTCAAAGGGAGGGAAAAAAAATCTGCATCTTCCATGCCTTGGGAGAAATTATGCACTCATGTTAAGATGATGGATCTGTACAACACACAGTTGTAAGATTTCTTGATGAATTCAATGAACATAAGAGGTTTCTAGAGTATTTTAGAACCACTTGATTAGTCAACGATAAAATATGTAAGTTTTTTTGAAGTTGATTTTTATGACTATATTCTACGATGTCATAATTTTAGTTATTACTTCATATCTAATGTATATTTTTTTTCCAAATATGTGGGCAAAAGTGTATAGAAATTTTCCACACTCCAATCAAGACACAAATAATGCAATTGAATCTTACCATGGGTATATAAAACAAAGGTACCTATACGAGAAGAGCAATGCATGCCATAGATGAGTTGATTGGCTGGTTTATGTGTTGTTGACTATGGTTGAACTATATTACATCCATATGTAAGGTTTAAAAGAGGCTGGGTTTGTGCGACCTAGAAAATATGAGAAACAACTGAATGCTTCCAAGTGCAGAGCAAACCAAATTCCAAATGAAGATTGTGTGTCTGTTGATAAAAGTAAGAATGAATATCGAGTTAGTAGCCAAAATAAAGATAGTCATGACACTTGGTATAATGTCATCTATAAAGGGTCAACTCTACACTTCTATAATTGTAATTGGGCCATATATGGAAATGTTTGTGAACATGTGTTGAAAGTTGAAATGCTAGTGAGTAACATTGTTTTAAGAGACAATACATAGTCAAATGTCTCTAATTCTATTTTCAAAAGGCCTAGAATTTTAGTTGATTTAAATGAAACACCTGTAAGGAGCCTAGAAATTGAAACAAAGCTTCCATTCTGCTTTAATTCTCCTCCCAATATCAATTGTCACATTGAAACAAAAACCGATGATATACAAAATTTCTCACATCACGTTGAATCACCCATTGTAACATCATATAGTGCCTTACTTGAGGATGATGAAATGAAATTTGTTATTTCATCATTTCATGAAGAATTGAGGGGTTTATCATCCATAGTGCCTACTAATTTGAAGCAGGCATATGCATCGAGGAACTTGGCAGCCAATGCACACAAAGAGTTCAATAAAATGTTTTTCAGTACTATAACTTCATCCAAGATCACTACCAAGAGACGACGTAGTTTTTTGAGTCCAATCAAGAAAAGATAAACCACAGTTTGAAAAGGTTGGACGAATTCATGCAAAGAAAATAAGCATGAATGAACAGTTTGAATCAACTTCTCGACAACAAAAAGATCTGAAGCATGCACGCGATGTGTAACATTCTGTTCTACACAATACTGGTATTTAAATTTGATAGCTTGTATCGTCTTACATGAAATACAATATATAAACTTATCTTCAATGCAATTGAAAAAATGTTAATTTTTTATTGTTACAGCTGAAGGATCCACATCTGGCAATATTAAAAGCTACAGGGTTCAATTATTTAATGACAATATTGTCGAGAGCAACTTTATGCTTCCAAATGAAGGTAAACTAGTGGTTCCTAAAAAAAATATGATTGTCCCACATTATATGTGGACTGATCATCTTATACAACCGTTAAATAACACCAAACATGTTTAAAATATGATGCATGTACTGTTTCTAATGATCCAGACATACCAACCAATTCAGAGATTCCAACCTTTTAGTTAATTCCATACTTTAACATATGATATCTTCTCAAGGTAAATAACTTTAAAGTATTTGATATTAAAATATCTTTTGTTGGGATTAAGTTATGTTATCATCCTTAACTCATTGATACTGCAATTTTAACTTGTTTTACCTAGATGTGGTATATTTGTGGACATCATGTAACTTAGGATGAGTACTTGAGCTAAAATAGTTTATTAGGTTTTCATCCTCTCAACTTGTTCTATTCTTCCAATAGTTTTAAATACAATCAACATATATGTGTGTGTGTGTGTGCACGACTAACTTGTTCCCATTTTCTGCAGTTGGAGCATGCATTTCCTAAACAATTCATACAACATTCAAGGACGGGTAGTTTGTAACATGCACCATCCTGCATTCAGTTGGTTGAATGACTTAAGCACCTTCACTCGTTCACCCATTTTTTTATGGAGCAACCAAATGTACTAGGCCAACATATTTGCTCATCTTCCTATTTAACTATTCTTTCCTTTTTAGAATTAGTTAGGAGATTGGTGAAGGTTTATTGGACGTGAACTTGATTTGGTTCATGAAACAAATTGTATATATGTATGTGAGCCTACGAGGCATAAGTGTGTGGCCAATCAAGAAGAAATCATTCCAAGATAGTTGATCGTGTTAGTATTAGACCTACTAGGTTAAGAACATAGGTTCCGTAACAAATTGTAAATATACATGGTTCTTACGTTTTAATGGGAAAAGACAATTGTGTGTGTCTCTGTGTAAATGGTAGGAATTCTGTTAAATGATCAATGGAAGGGAAATTCTCTATGTATCTGCATATGTGAATGGATTTAGGTATGATATGTGAATGAACGTAATTTCTATGTGAATTAGAGCTGAATAATTGTTGAAAGATGGATATTTGTGTCTGGGAACAGAATAAAATCGAGAATGATGTTGATTGATCTATTCTCTGATCAATCAAATGTGAATTCAGATAGTTAGAGAAATTTCATCATCTCTGCAGATGACTATGTGTTTATGTATGTGCACGTATGGATGGCTGTCTGAGATTACAGTAGAAGTGGATCAACGAATGAGACTGATTCCACAATAGAAAGTTGCTCGAGATCTAATCATAAAGTCAACAATCTGAGAAGGAGAAAGCATGAACAATCAAGATCATGATTGGGGAAGACCAACACTAGGGAAAGAATTCACAAAGAGAACATGTGCGACAGATAAGAGGTCCTCAAAGTAAAGCAAAGTCCCACACTGGTCACAGATCGAAAGATAGGAGAGAATCCACAAGAGATCAATGATTGAGAATGGGTTCCACAAGGCCAAGGTAAGAGCTTGTTAAAGCGGAGAAAAAAATAAATTACGGAATAAATGTTGTGAAAGACTAACCCACAATCCGCAATTGCAGATAGGTAGTTTGTGGAAACGTTGATTTGTAGAAAGATTGGACTGCAGAAAGATTGGGGTTGAGGAAGCAATCTTGCAAAAAGGCTGTTGTGGAAAGGAAACACTAGTGACAACTAAATTCAAAATTCAAAAGGTTGTTGCAATATTGTAGATCTTCATAGTGATTATTATATGCATCATCCTTTCAAGGAAACACTAGTGACAACTAACTTCAAAATTCTCTATTGTTTGCAAATTGTTTTTATACGAGTGTGCTTATTTTCTCGTAAACGGTCAATTGCATGGTTTTTTTGAGTTCAAAGTCTTTATGTCAATTGTAGTGAAATAAAGAATCTGGTGAAGTCATATTGAGGATCTTTGGATGGATAATGAAGGTGAATTCAAATCTAATGAGTTTGTTAGTTTTTGTACTCAAGGATATCTATTTTAGGTTATTTGACTATTTTTATTCACCAAAATAATTATGTGTTGTATTTTCCACTTTATGTAGTACCTCATTGCAACACTCACATGCTAACATCTAATGGAATCATTTGTTATATGAACAATGTTCCTAACCAAAAGAACTCATAGAAGGTGTAATTTCTATGAAATGTTCTTCTTTGAGTAGTCAAACACCACCAAGGAATATTGTCTTTATCATTAGGTAAATACAATGTTTATTCTTTCAAGAGTTGTGATTTTTCTTGAAATGAATAAAAATGAAAAGTATGTAGAGATCTAGCTTGATTGTTTGGATAAATTTACCCATGTAAAGACATATCATGAATTTGATAATTATATTCTACATCTTAAAAAGGGGATCCGTATCTTGGATCAATATTTGGAATATACTTTTGCATCACCATCTCCCCCTCATGAATATGTTCCTGCCACTTGACAAGAACACGAGGTTCAATTGGATGATGTGATTGAGAGGATTAGAATATTGAATCTTGAAGAGAATGAAGTACCACCATCTGAGCAACCTAGACACTCACATAAACTGCCAAAGTCGGTAAAGAACACACTTGAAAGTGTTCATCTTGATGATGTTGGAAAGACATGAACCAAGACCTCGACAAGAAGATGGAGGTGATTAGATCATTCAAAATCAGGTGATATAGAATATATGGATGTTTCATATGGAAGTGACTTAAAATCCAAAGTATATATTCATGTATAAAATAAGTGCATTGGAGAGTTGTTGAATAGGTTTGGCATGTGATAGTGTAACCCTCTCTCTACTCAATGGAACAAAATTTGAATATCACATCGAAATAAGGAACTGAATTTGAGGATGCAACCAAATACAAACCACACATGGGGAGCCTTCTCTACCTCACCACTACTAGATCTAAAATTTCATTTGCAATTGGCCCTCATTTTCAGGTTCATGCAATAACCTTGAGACAAACATCGATGAGCTACAAAGAGAGTTATGAGATACTTGAAGGGGACTCAAGACTTTCAACTCAAATACTCAAAGATGGAAGGGTTCAAATTTAGACTTTAATGGTGATAGGGAGAATGGAGTGTGTACTTCATGAGTCTTGTATCAACAACTATATATGGGATGTCATGCAAATGGTCTATTCCAACAGATTCCACTATAGAGGAAGAATATGTGAGATGTATATGTTTGTTTTGAACTTATTTTTGGCATGACTATGTTTTTATTAAAAATACACCATCATCCTCATCATTATCATTGTTGTCGTCGTCATCATCATCATCATCATCATCATCATCACCATTAATGGCATCTTCATCATCATTTTCATCATTCATGTCATTGTTGATGATGATGTCCTAGATGGCGATAACGATGATGACCTAGATGGCATTAACAAAGATGGTATTTTAAGAAATGGGAATATTCATTAAGTTCATTGGGATTTCAATTAGATTATGTGATTCACAACTACCCTCCAAATCACAATAGTTTTGATTAACTATACAATAGTAAATGAAAACTAAGATGCCAAATTGAGGAAACCTCATATTTTGATTTTGTTGTCATCTTTCTTCATCAAATAATATTTTTTCCACTTTAGGAACATCTCTATATAATGTGCCTAGTTTTGCACCTATACAATCTAGCACAAGTAGAATTTAAATGTAATTTATTTGGGATGCTAAAGTGGATGCAAATTGTGTCCATTTTAGCATCATCCTCATATAATCCACCTAGTTTTGCACCTATACAACCTAGCATAAGGAAAATATAAATGTAATTGATTTTGGGGTGCTAAAGTGGACACAATTCATAGATTGTAATTGATTGGGGCTAATACCATAGATTTTAGCACCCTTCATTAAACCGTATTCCCTAAGACAACGACCCCTCCCCACTAATGGTTGTTGTCTTTATTCTTGTCTCTTTTCATGTTTTGGATTTAATAAAACTTCGTAAAGAGTTTTGTTTTTATGAGTTTTGTGAATTGCGGAAAACATACCCTTTCTTTTTAATCTGTTGTTTTCGCAATCCACAATCCGCAATTCAGATTGCGGATGTTTGAAGTTTTTAAGTTGTAATTTCCTCCTTTCCGCAACTCGTAGCCTACAATGCGGATTGTGGATGTCAGGAAGTGTTTCTGCAATAAACAAATTTGAATTTTTGGTTCTACATTTTCGCAACCTGCAATGCGTATTAAGGAGATCAAAAACCAAGATAAAATAAATCAAAAAAGAAAAACTACATTTTCGTAGCCCGCAACCCACAATGCAGTTGTTTGAAAATAATCACTTTCGGCTTTCCGTAACCAGCAATGCGGATTGCAAAAAGAAAAAAAGAAAAATTTTAAAAGGCGCTCCCACAATTTTATTTCCACCTCTCCGCGTTTCGATCACAACCGTTGATTTCTTTCAAAATCTACGACCTAGATTGATTTTGCCGTTAAACTTTAGGTTAAATATTTCAAATTTTTTACCCTTTTTCACCTTTTTCAAACAACGAATTTAGCCTTGGCGAACAATTTTTACTGCAAATTTCGACCAATTCAATGGATTTACTCCCCTCCATCCGATTAATTGGTAGGTTTTTCAGTCCTTTTACTAATCGTTTGAGCAAATTGGGAAATCGAATTCGGTTTAATTAATTGTTTTACATCATTTTATCAGAATTTCCTGTTTTCTTGCAACCATGTCAAAGAACACCAGAACCAAAACTCCCCTCAATGAACTCAAAAACTAGGACGTTAACAGTGGCATTCTCTCTGACACAAATGGGAGGGTTTTCAATACATGTCAGCTGGATTGGTCGCGTATTTATTATATCTTTGATAATGATGTTTTCTCAAAAACCTAGCATGACCAGGCAACTTTCATAAACATAAGCAAATCCCGGCTTCATTCCATATCAACCAGACCTATCTTAATGCCTTATAAAGATGCTTTCAAATGGATTATTGACCATGCCAACCCTCAAGACCAGTCTTTCAATGACGAAGCTCAAACCCAATTGGATTCCTTCCGTCCTGAAGTGTTTACTAGAGCTTATGCACTTACGAAACCACAACAATTGCTCAGTAAGAAATTCTTGCAAACTTCCATGACCCGGTATGTTTTTGAGGCAATGCTGAAATCTTGGATGGAAAACCCTGCTACCTTCACACCCAAAGCCGACAAGCTTTACCCCATTTCCTGGTTTAGGGAGCCCTTCTCTTTGTAGTCAGCGATGTTGTGCAGGTTGTATGGGTTACCAAATTGCACTTCTTTTAAAGTCGAATGGGCACCCTTATCCCACCATGTTCTTACCACTAGGGAATCTTTCAATTGGGCCCAAATTTTGTTTCTGGTGTTTAAAGAGGTAATTGAGAAGCACCAGAAGAATCCTGCCTCAAGGAAGCCATTATTCTACCTTTCTGCATATGCTATGGATGTTTTTTGCTCGGCTTTGCCTTTTCCAGCCATGGGAATTGGACAAAAGTTGAACCTCCAGTCCATATCTACTACTCGACTTTATGGGAGGATAACTTCATATCTCTCATTTACGATATCTGAGATCACTTTGTAGGTGTTGTTTATCATAAAAATTTTAAGCAAGATGCCCCCACCTTTTCAGCCCGAGCTAAAGCATTGATTTCCGCAATGCGTGATTGGTATGTGGGAGAATATTTCTCCTATATCAGGATTTGGGGCAGCAACAAAGTCCATCTACTGCCCAAGATTGTGCCAGATAGAATGGTGTTGGAAGAGATATCCTTCCAAACAGTGATTGATGGGGTTTTCCCAAAGCTGAATGGAGCTAAAAGGAAGGGGTGGCCCAAGTTTCCCCTTAACCTTGGATCTTTGTAATTCAAAATTCAACACATGCAAGCTTTCTTGGGAAAATAATTACCACTCTAAATATTAGAGAAGCTCCTAATAGGATGCATGACCCAAAGTCTTTCTTGGCCAATCATTTCACACAGGAGCACATGAAGATTTTTTATGTTCATCAAACCACCCTTGATGATTCTTTTTATCAAGGTGTTGACTCGTTTTCCGAGGTATTGAACATGGCTTCTTCAGAAGATGAGAAGAGCTTCATCTTCCAATATCAGCAGGAGGTCAAGGCCAAAGTGCTCCAGTATAGGAAGCTAGAATTATCGCTGGTGGAGAAGACACAAAAAATTTATTAGAGAAAGAAGCACAAAAACCTCAAGCCAACACCTCTTTGGTGCTGACCTATCAAACATATGACCGAGGGAAAGCCCTTGCTGAGGATTATTCTCCACAAACCAGACATTTGGACACTCTTAATTCTCTTATTCAATCAACTGCAGAGATGAAGAGGATCTTAGCATTGATGAGCTCAGTGGTTGAAGCACAATCAACAACTTCAACCCCTTTAGCTAAGAAGAAAAAGGTCCAAGAGCCAGTACCATTAGTTGATACACTTAATATTGAACACAATTATCTTGAAGAGGAATCCATCCCCTTTAACTTTTCATGTCCAATTACCATTCCTTTTAGCTTACCAGTAGTTGTTTCAATTGCTCGAACTTCTATTGATCCACTTGATGGTTTAATGGTTGAGGATTCTTTCCCTGAGATTCATTTCTCAGAAATTACCACCACCACTATTGTTGCATCCCATGAACCCTCATCCATCCCTATGAGTATTCCTATCATCATATCATCAGATATTCTAGTCCCACATGCCACAACAATTGACCAATCATCTGCCTCTATTGAAAATGTATCCACACAACCAGCCCAAGTTAAAATTTATGTCTAACCTTCGGAGCCAACTATCGTTCCAATTTCAGTTGTATTCTCAAAGCTTGTCACTTCATCCACCACCTCCAATCCTCCACTTTCAGCCTCTTGTGCTCCAATGTCGCCCATCTCCATTCCCCAAATAACCATTCCTATTCCTACTCTAGTTGTTTCCCAACCTGTACCTTTAGTCAAAGTTTCAAAAATTTCAACACCCACCTTGGAGGAGATAACAGGATTTGGTGAAGATGCAGTGGTATCCCTTGGGGAGTAGTTTTGGAGCAAATCAGAAAAGGCTGTGGTTAAAAAGGGTTCCAAAAGAACTAGGGAAGGGATTCTAGTGCAAGGCACTGTCCCTAATTAGGTCATTATATGGAAAAGAGCCTCCATTGATGTGAGACATGAAGCTCTTGAGACTATTGCTTCTATAGGAGCCTTTTTAAGGGCAAACTATGACTCTGTTTCCTCCCTAAACAAATAAATTGAGATGAAAGAACATGAACTGCAAAATCTCAAGCAATAGCAACTCCAGATCGATGAACAACATCACCTTAATTTGCAACAGATAAAAGATGGTTATGAGAGGCATCTTGGAGACATGCAGTCTCAGAATCAAGTGCTTCAGCAACAGCTCAAGGAAGCACAAGATATGAATGTGGATTATACAAGAAAAAGCACAGCCCTTGAGCAACAATTGAAAGATTCATAGTTCCTCTCTGCTGCTTCCTCTTCCTCGAAATTCTCCAAGGAAGAATTTAAGAAATTTGCTCTAAAAATTCATGAAGATCATAAGAATTTGTTGGTTCAATTGCTTGAAGGAATGAATGATATACACGAAACTACAATTATTTTGAGCGCCACTCTGATGTGCTCTATGATCACAATCAGAGAAGGAATGAGGCAAACAAGGCTTTTGAATATGTGTTGGATTGGCAAAAGTTCATTAAAGAAAATCCTGAAAATGTACCTGTGTCGGACATGGTTAGGATCATAAGGATCAATATTTCTCTAGAGTCTTGGGAAAATGTCTATGAAATGGTGGAATCCATGATCCAAAAGGGCAGAGGGTCTGTAAGAAGAGATGGTTCGCATCTGACAACCTCTTAAGCTTGTTGGGATTCCCCGTCGTGGATTTGATTGAGAATGCTCTCCCACCTAAAACCTTGATTGAGCAGGTTGAAAGGGAGCACTTGAAATCCAAGGAACACATAGAGAAGCTCGATCACATCCACGTGGAAGAGATTAAAGAGCTGATTGAGTCACCCATAACCTCGCAAATGAGGATTAATCTCTTCATACGAGAATGGGCAAAGACAAAGAAATTGGAGACCAAGTCCTTTACCTGCAAAGCCCAATTACAACTTGAGCATGCTCAATATCAAGACACTGAAGATTTGTTGGATGTATTTGTTAAGTGGTGATCTTTCCTTGGCAAATCTTAAATCATTATTGTGTACTTCCCACTTCCATGGCAGATTTGTTCCTCTGTATTATTTCTCATCTCAACTGAGATCAACTCATTTAATGAATTAAATTTGGTTTGTGTTCTACAATTCATGTTTCAAAATATGTTGGTTTTTATCTTATGTTCACATTATGTTGCCTATGTTTAGTCTTCAGAAGTTATTTTCAATTGCAACATGTATCACTTTTAATCTGTGATGAGCAGGGTTCATGATTTACCTTGATTTTGTTCATTACATAACCAATTACATTTATATTCTCTTTAATTTTGTCCATTTATATTTACCTTGATGAGCATGGTTCATGATTGTGTCCACTTTAGCACCCCAAATCAATTACATTTATATTCTCCTTATGCTAGGTTGTATAGGTGCAAAACTAGGTGGATTATATGAGGATGATGCTAAAATGGATGCAAATTGCATCCACTTTAGCATCCCAAATAAATTACATTTAAATTCTACTTGTGCTAGATTGTCTAGGTGCAAAACTAGGCACATTATATAGAGATGTTGCTAAAGTGGACAAAATATTATTTGATGAAGAATGATGACAACAAAATCAAAATATGAGGTTTCCTCAATTTGGCATCTTAGTTTTCATTTCCTATTGTACATAGAGAACGTTTCATAGAAATTACACCTTCTATAGGTTCTTTTGGTTAGGAACATTCGTCATATAACAAATGATTCCATCAGATGTTAGCATGTGAGTGTTGTAATGAGGTACTGCATAAAGTGGAAAATACAATGTTTGATATGCATTTTTAAGTCTAAATACATCATCCAATGGTGGATTCATGTTACTTTATTCTCCTTCATAATCCAATATTAAATTTCATTATTACCAATTCTCATATCAACTCCAAAAGTGTACAAATATATAATAATCCTATTAGATGTAAAAGGATTTAATAATCATATTAAAGATTTGGTGCCACACTACAAATATTTTTAGGCAATTTAGTATGATTCCTAGTACATTTGTATATGAGGAAGGAAGGTTTATTAAATAAACTCATTTATCTCACATATCCAAAGTTTTTATTATTGATCAATTAAACCTTTGTTTTAGCAATCATAAAATATAACACTTTTTGGGACACATGCTCATGGGAGAGGGGATTAAATAAACTCATTTATCTCACATATCCAAAGTTTTTATTATTGATCAATTAAGCCTTAGTTCTAGCAATCATCAAATATAACACTTTTTAGGACACATGCTCATGGGAGAGGGGAATCCCTAGTTGTAATATCATAATACAAGTCCAATGGAATTGACATTTCATCCATCAGAGTCCCAAGAATTATATTATGGTAATTTGGAACTCACTTCCAGAAGCCCTAGAGGGATACGTGGAAAATTTGTGCCAAGGGCATACAAACCGATACTTATAAGTAGACTTGAGTAATGTTAGTTCCTACAATTGTGTTTTGATAAGGGATATGTTCATACACTATCCACAATCTATAGGACTTCAGTTTTAAAAAATTGTCCATGAGGTGCAAAATTTACATTCTTTGGTATTGAGAAAAACCCTAGTTCCAAAAATCATTAAATAAAATATACTCTGGGTCATATAACCATGGGAGAGTAGCACCTCTACTTGCAATACATTGTAACAAGTCCAATATAAATGAAAACTTATCGATTTGAGTCTTAGTTATTGTTATATGGGGAGTCACAAATTTCTAAAATCCATTAAGAGAGACACGGTGAGTTATTTCCAAGGGCATAAAAAATAATCCAAGCTATAGAATTGAGTATTTCCATCTCCTACAAGTGTATTTGGGAAAGTCTAACAAGCACATGCTATACATGAGCAAGTTAAAAACTCATCACAACTCTCATCTCCTCATATGACCAGGAAAAGACATCGTGAAATTCCTTAAATAAGGAAGTGTAAGTGCAACCTCTTCTGAAGAAAAATTTGCGCCAATATGAACATTTTCCACGACGTTAGGTTTTGCAGAAATGTTGATCGGAATGGTAGTAGAGATATTTTCCATATTCCCCTCAGAAAACACTCCATCCTTGGGTAAAGGATTAATCGGCAGATCAACACCTTCTACCAGTCTCACATGGAACTCTGAATTCTTAATTTCGCTTAATTCTGGAAGGAAGAAGGACTTGGTGGTGAAGATTTTCACAAATCTTTTTCGTAACAATCATGGCTTCCAGAATGGCTTCATGTAAAGGAAAAACCATATCCAAGCAATCATATGAATATGTAGAGTTCTCCTCTCAGGCGAGCAGATAGGATTCATCTAACTCCTCTGCGACTGAAGAAGAAGCCGCGATGGAATCGCAACAACATTAAATATAGCTTGATAAGCTACTTCTACTGCTGATAAGGGAACTTGAGGCTCTTATCACAAAAGGAGGACCTAGGGGGTCAGTTCTATCTACAACCGTTGTGATAGACTTACTGACACTCATTGAACCTAAGTAGTTAATAAGGGTTGGTATATCGAATGTGCCCATTAGTGATGTATACATGCCAACCCCCAAGCTTTCGTTCGTCGTTTCGACTGATCGATCAATGGTACCGTGGACTCATTAGTTTCCAAACAAAATTTTCAAGTAAAACTGAGTTGGTCAAGTGTAACCAGCTTCCCTTCGTGTGGAAACACTAAAACTCAAAAAACGGACAAGGGAATATCACACATGGCATAAGTCCAACTTCTCCCCAACATCAAATTATAGTCCAAGGGAGCATCAATCACTTCAACTTCAACAAACGCTGCTTTCCCTACCAACTTTATTTTCAAATCTGGTAGGATACCATGTGGATGGAAAGACCTTCCGTCGAAAGCAGTAAGTAGAGTGTTCGATCGGACCAACTCTGGGATCCCAAAGCTTTCCAACAAGACATCGACATGATGCACGTGGAAGAACCTTCATCAACCACCATTCGTCCAATGGTTTTTCCTCCATGGACAACATCGATTGAAAAGGCCACATGGTATGGAAGGCGCATTTTCACATCAGAAAGATTAAATTTGTTCAGCAAGCTCGTTGAGTCCATACTACCTATGCCTGCTAAGAGTGCATCCCTTTGAGAAGGGAAACTTTGTAGCACCTCTAATGCTAATATCGTGCAAGGTGTTTGAGCTAAGTCTTCTACCACAAAGTAGTTAGAAGAAAGGGCCTAGTGTTAGGGTTGTGGAATCTTTTCTTGAAGACACCTTTCAATATCTTGGGCATTGGTTCATCCGGTTTCTCAATGGTGAGAGGGGTTGAAGTTTCAGTAGTATATTTACCTTTATCTCGAGCCTCTTATTTGTAATTTTTGTTTATTGTTTGTAGGAAAGTGTTGGACTGGACCATATTGATATAATTGTGATAAGTAGGATCACTAGTTGTGCCCCTAACATCTTTCGAAGAAGAAGCTGCATTCTGTCCTTGGGGAAAGGGATCCTTCAGGATAGCTGGTTGTTGTTGTTTAAACAGCTTTTGTGCTTGTTCCATTAAGGGACACTGATAAGTAAGATGATCTCCTTGGCACAACTTGCAACGAAACTTAACCTTTTTCTTGTATTTCTTTCCCACCTCAGCGTTATTTGTGGGATTTTGTTTGTTTCGGTTTCTCTCACCCTTCTTCCCTTTCTTATTTTTCCCACCAGGTTGTTGATTTTCCTTTTGGGAAGGCTATGCAGAATAAACATTAGCACTTTGCAGTGAGGGAGTGATAGCCTTAGCTACCTCCATTGCATATTATGTCACTAACAACTCGTGTAGTTTCTTGGCCAATGATTCTACAGTGGAAGTACTTATTCTACCAACCACACCATCGACATGGGTCCCAGACTGAGCATATATTAGATCTAACTACTGGGCCCTAAGGATTTCCTCTTCCTCCATGGTAACTCCCGATGTGGAAATGTCCTTTGAAATATAAGGTAGAAGAGATTTCGAGAACCACTCCAACAAGAACTCGGGAGGGATGGTGGCTTTAATGAGCCTCTTTTTCCTTTGCCACTCCTGAATATGATCGGATATGTGTGTGGCCTTGTTCTTTCAAAAAGTCAACAACAAGTCTGTGTCGGCATCATACCATACAGGAAGTTGAAAATTATTTAGGAACACAGTTGCTAAATCAAGGAAGCATGCGACTGATGGGAGTTCTATGTACCATTTAGCTACTACATTGGTTAACGTTCTTTGAAACAGCCTCAACCGAATGGAGTCATCGTTCAATGAGTTGGAAGAGCACCAAAGGTGAAATGTGGTGATGTGAGCACCTGGATCCTCATGAGTTTTCCCTTCAAAAATTGGGATGTCCGATGGTAGTTTGATGGGTACAAGTGGCCATGCCACATTGCGACACACAGATTCATTCATTAGTTTAGTCAAATCTGACAAGTTTAACATTTCCAGGAAAGGAAGTTTCATCCTAGCTGGTATTTAATATTAAGGATTATGGGGTGTGGAAGTACCTGCCCCAGGGATCTTGAAAGAAAAGGTCGGGTTTCTCCCATCCACCGGTTGTGATGTTGTAGCACTATTCTGAAATGGGTTCCAACCGAAAGCCAGATGATTACCGACTTGTGGTGTGTGATAGGTGGTTTGGCTTGCTCCAGGCGAAATTGGAGTTTGAAAAGTAGGAGCATAGATTCCTCCACTAAACAGTGAAAAGGGAGAGCTTCTAAAAGTGGCTGTCGAAACCTGACTGGTGGTCTGAAAACTGTAACCTGTGAAGTTTTTTTGGTTTCTAGATGACATACCCACATAAGTAGGTGATGGGCCTACATAAGGTCTAGATGGAGGAATATGTCCTCCATTCCACGAAAATTCCTAGACAAATGAAGTGGACCCACTTTGAGCACTTTGCATGAAAGGAGAAGAAGTAAAAGGTACATTGGGAATCCCAGTGACCACCCCACTAGACTGACCTATGACATTAGCAGGTGATGAGGGATTGATCACTTGAGGACTTGGAGAAAGGGGTGTAGTAGATGCACTAGGTCTTGGAGCACTTACCGGGGAAGGTGAGACTCTAGCAGCCAACATGGCTAAAGTAGGGGTAGGCATTCCCTCTCCTATACTATACATATATGGACTCAAAGAAACACCAAAAAAAGATGAACTGAAAGGAAGGACTTCAACTATCACAGGATTGTTCAGATCAGTTAGAGGTTTATTATAATTCCTTGAAAACTCGTCATATTGCAAGTCTTCTATCTCTAATAGTGGGGTTTCTTCCTGAGTAAGTCTAAGTTCTGGTTCACCTAGAACTTTTCTAACACCGGTTGGTTCAAAAGAACCATCTATGTCAATTCTCCACCTTTGAGGTGGTGGTGGAATCTCCACTGTAAAAGATGGAGGAAGTTTTTTCAGCCTTCTAGACCTACGAAGAGGATGGTCCTCCATAGCTAAAAAATTGACTCACACACCTAAAGGCCAAATAAAACACAAACAAACCAAAGATCACACACTAAAAATTTCCTAAGTATCACAGACACAGGAGGTACAAGATACACCTTCCAAAGGAAATTATGGTATTATTAGTGCCCAGATCCAACCAATGAAGATCGAATGATGGTTACTTGGAGTCTTGTGAATAATTTTTTGGGTGCAAGCACTGGAATCACCCAACCTCCCTCCCAAATTATCAATCAGGGTTACCTTCCAAGTCTTCCCCAGGAGCACTGGAAATAGCCTTCCAATGCCACCTGTGTAAGAACCTAATCTCTAGAAACTAAGGCTACCAAATCTACAACGAGAGTCCAGCAGAATAGTCGCTGGCCTAATCGGTGTGCATGGGAAGGATAGCTAAGCCAAAAAATCTAACAATATTGGCACCTCACGGGGCCCAAGAAGTGGTATTGATGGAACCCTCGTACGCACAAAAATCCTGGTATATGATCAAACGAGGTATTAGAGGGTTATCTCCACAACGAAGATCTCAAGCAGCCTCATGCTTGACTCATGTGTTAGAGGATCTTTCCGGATTATCCCTTGTAGAAGTGGATTTACCTAAATATAGGCCACTATGTCTGAAATCAAAGTGCTCTTGGACAGTTAAAATATCCTAGTCCAAGAACCTAGCCTAAGCTAGTAGATGATCGAACCTATAAAAATAAAGATTACTAATAAATTTTATGTTAAGCGTTCTTTTTAAGGATTTATTACTTAGAGGTAGCGGAGTAGAATTGAATGGTGTTTGGACTCAACATATAAAAGCAAATTATGTATAAAATTTCAAAATAAATGAAACTAACAATGCTCTTTTTTTTTTCTTTTTTTTTAAATGAAACAAATGAAACCTTTCAAATGATTTTGAGAAAACACAAAAATTTAAATATTTTTTATTTTTCTGAAAATAATGGAAAAACAACTAATGCAAAGCTATGCAAATGAAACTGCCTTTTGTTTTTCTTTTCAAAAAACTCAAATTTTTTTATGCAATTAAATGCACCTAAGAAAGTTAAGCAATTTGAACATGCATAAATGCAAATGCTAATAGTCAGATATTTACAGTAATAATCGTCAAGAAGTAAAGCAAAACTGACTCAAACCCTAACTTGGACAAAACTATTGACTTGGTAAAACCAATAGATCAAAATTTGGTAAAAATGACTAACCTAGACCACTACAACAGTAATCCAAGGAAAATCAGTGTCCTAAAAGGACTGATAGACACTAGTACTCAGACCAAACATCCAAGAAGGAAAGACCCAACATATTTACAAAAAAGGATTCAGACCTAACTCACCTAAAAGCACTTGATAAACAAGCAAAAGTGAAATTCATACACCAACAATAGCAACACAATGCTAAAGAAGCAACCTTGCAGACTCCTGAGAAGTCAAAATGAAAAAATCAGGCTAAACCCTAGCAATCTGACCTATACCTACAAGAAATCACGACTAATATTTAGACAACCCGTGAATGGACCGTGATTGTACATACAATCAACCTACGAATACAACAGGGTAATCACGACTGTATGTATTGACAACCCATGGTTACAGCCAAATTTTTTCAAAAGAAAAAAAAATGGCTAAAGGATTCTAAGCATGAAACACTGCATACTGAAAGCAAAATAAAAGAAAAACACTTACAACAACAAACAAAGAAAATTGGACAGGAAAACCCAAAGAACATACCCAAAATAAGTTAGACTCCCTAGTGGAGTCGTCAGTTATGTTGTTCAGGGAAAATATAGCTTATGACCTAAGGGTGTGGGGTCACCAACATACAAAAATAAAACTTGCAGACATACAACTATTTGGAAATTTGAGAGAGAAATAGGGTAGAAAGCTAGTGTACCTTGTTTATGAAGGTTGTTCTTAGCATTTCTCCTTCAATCCAAATGCTCCGACAGCTTCAAGGGTTCTTTACACTTGCAAAAGAGATAGACGCCTTCCTAAATATTTTTAGATGTTGTATAAGATATTAATGAAATATTATAATTGCAATAAGACAACAACATAATTCATGAATCATAACACATAAGAACATTGATGTGCCAATTGTGGAAGAAGGTCTCTCTTTATTGATAAGCAGTAGTGAAATAAACAACCTATATCTGATACAAGTCCTCCTCTGCTAGCCAAGAAACTGAGTTCCGCTGCTCCAAATCTCCAAGGGTATTCCTCCAGCATAACCTTGCTCTCTTGAGATATATCTTTAACCTCCACCCCTCCCCTCTATTTATACTTGATGAACAGGAGGAGTTACGAAGGTTAACATGGTTAGGGAGGTTGGGGACGTTATGATTACGAACCCAACTGTCCCTGACTAAACATGTTTTATTTTTTTTTATTTTTGGCTTAAGGTAACCGCGGGTATCAATACTGGAAAGTCGTGAATGAACCGCGACTTTTATGAAGGAAACCCATGAATGCAAAGTGTGATCATGTAAATGGGGGTTGCATATATGGCTACCTGCGAATGACTCGTGGGTTGCAATGTCAATAGTTACGATTACACCTTAATCTATTTATAAAACACTGGCAAGACTGAAAGGAACAAGATGTATAAATGCAAATGCTAATAGTCAGATATTTATAGTAATAATCATCAAGAAGTAAAGAAAAAAATGACTCAAACCCTAACTTGGACAAAACTATTGACTTGGTAAGACCAATAAATCAAAAATTGGTAAAAATGACTAACCTAGACCACTACAACAATAATCCAAGGAAAATCAATGTCCTAAAAGGACTGACAGACACCAGTACTTAGACCAAACATCCAATAAGGAAATACCCAACATATTTACAAAAAAGGATTCAGACCTAACTCACCTAAAAACACTTGATAAACAAGCAAAAGTGAAATTCATACACCAACAATAGCAACACAATGCTAAAGAAGGAACTTTACAGACTCCTGAGAAGTCAAAATGCAAAAATCAGGCTAAACCCTAGCAGTCTGACCTATACCTACAAGAAATCGCGACTAATATTTAGACAACCCGTGAATGGACCGTGATTATACATACAATCAACCTGCGAATACAACAGGGTAATCACGACTGTATGTATTGACAACCCATGGTTACAACCAAATTTTTTCAAAAGAAAAAAAAATGGCTAAAGGATTCCGAGCATGAAACACTACAGACTGAAAGAAAAATAAAAGAAAAACACTTACAACAACAAACAAAGAAAATTGGACAAGAAAACCCAGAGCACAAACCCAAAACAGGTTAGACTCCCAAGTGGAGTCGTCAGTTATGTTGTTCAGGGAAAATATAGCTTATGACCTAAGGGTGTGGGGTCACCAACATACAAAAATAAAACTTGCAGACATGCAACTATTTGGAAATTTGAGAGAGAAATAGGGCAGAAAGCTAGTGTACCTTGTTTATGAAGGTTGTTCTTAGCATTTCTCCTTCAATCCAAATGCTCCGGCAGCTTCAAGGGTTCTTTACACTTGCAAAAGAGATAGATGCCTTCCTAAAGAATTTTAGATGTTGTATAAGATATTAATGAAATATTATAATTGCAATAAGACAACAACATAATTCATGAATCATAACACATAAGAACATTGATGTGCCAATTGTGGAAGAAGGTCTCTCTTTATTGATAAGCAGTAGTGAAATAAACAACCTATATCTGATACAAGTCCTCCTCTGCTAGCCAAGAAATTGAGTTTTGCTGCTTCAAATATCCAAGGGTATTCCTTAAGCATAACCTTGCTCTCTTGAGATATATCTTTAACCTCCACCCCTCCCCTCTATTTATACTTGATGAACAAGAGGAGTTACGAAGGTTAAGATGGTTAGGGAGGTTGGGGACGTTATGATTACGAACCCAACTGTCCCTGACTAAACATGTTTTTTATTTTATTTTTGGCTTAAGGTAACCGCGGGTATCAATACTGGAAAGTTGCGAATGAACCGTGAATTTTATGAAGGAAACCCATGAATGCAAAGTGTGATCATGTAACCGCGGGTTGCATATATGGCTACCCACGAATGACTCGCGGGTTGCAATGTTAATAATTGCGATTACACCTTAATCTATTTATAAAACACTGGCAAGACTGAAAGGAACAAGATGTATCAAGGCACATGCTCATCTATAGGTTTTTGGAAACTTCCATCCATTGTGTCCTTTTGTGTACCGACGCATTGAGTGTCAGTACTTGGACGGAGAAGTGCCATTTCACAGGATAACAAATGTACTCTCCTAATCTATGTTTTGAGAGGGGTTTCATATGGGATTGGATGTCCTCCTCTCTTCCAATTGCAAACTGGATTATGGGAGAGTAATTTAGAATAGTGGATTGGGATAGGGATTGTAGTGGAGCTAAGTGATAAATGATTAATGGTTCGAAGTAGGTTTTGTGTCTATGCAAGGAAGCACCATTATTTTTACCCTGACTAGAGGCAAAAGGATCTAGACTACAAGGTTTGTTTCGCTTAGACCAATTACAAGTAGTGACAAGACATGGTGCAAGTTAAATTGGTTTGTTTTTATGGACCACAAGAGGAGATAGCATTTCCTAGCAAACTTTGCCCATGGCATTTGTTGATGGATGTGATTAGATTAAACCATCTTTCTATTCAATATTTGATTTCTTTAGGGCACTTAGTTGATGTCCCTCTATGTTTAGTTTTCAAATTGAATGCATCACATTTAGAGTTAAAAAAAATTGAGTCCTTATTTATCAGGTTTGGAAATCTTAATTGTAGTTATTGGGCATGGACGGGTGGATTCCTTGGTGGGAGGTTATTGCATTGTGTACTATGAAGTTCAAAATAGGTTGGGGAAATATTATGACTTGCGGGAAGGAGTTGCAGGTGGCTAGACAAAATGGATAAGAGGATTTCTCTTCATTGGTAAAATGTCTGTCTAGTTGAGAATCTATTAAAAGGTCGTTGTATGTTTATCTCTAATTTCCAATCCATTATTGCAAGTACTTATGATCTAACAAATGGCGTGCTTGCTACTTGGGCTGCTTGTTGCAGAGTTGTCCCTTGAAAATTCTCTCATAATGATCAAGGTATAATGACTTGAGACTTTTCAAGGGATGATATTTCCACTACCTTTACCTTCATGTAAAATGGCAATTCCACTGGGCTTAATGATTTTCCTTTTGTGTTTTACAAGTCTAGATTGGACTTCATTAGTGATTATTTATATAGTCAAGTCTCATAGGTATTTTCCTTGGGTAGAAATTCTAAGTTTCTTGATCAAGCACTAATTAAGCTCATTCTCAAGAATGCAGCAAGAGATACCATTAAGGTTTGGTGGTCAATCACCAAAAGCATGATCACTTATAAAAACAAGACTAATGCCTTGGATATGAAGATTTGACTAATTTCTAGAAATGTGGCTGGACTAGATAAAATTGGTTTTTCTCATGGGAGATTCAATATTGAGATTGTGGTTTCAACTTGGGAACCTATGGAGTGGACCTGGGAGACTAGACATCAATGCCTTACACTGACAATTGACTTCGACAAGGCTTGTGACCAAGTTGAGGTCCTTAATCCTGAATATGTTGTATTGCTTGGGTTTTCGTTCTCAGTATGTGGCCATGGTTAACACTCTCTTAATAAATGATTCAAACTTTGTTTTAATTAAAAACTCCTTGTCCTCGGGTATTTCTCTTCATCAATCCATTTTTCTAGGGCTCTCTCTAGCACCTTATTTATATGTTTTCATTGCAACTATTGTGGGTTATTTGTTGGATGAAACTTGTTTACATGGTAGGTTAGAGGTATCATTCTCTTGGATGGATTCAAGATCCTAATAATCATTTTCCAAATGACCCCTTCAATCTACCAATGTTTATTTGGGGTTTGTTGATAGTGCTAACAAAATTTATTATTGGATTCTTGGACTAGATTCCCCACTTAAGTGGATTCCCATAGACTATTATCATATTCGTTCAAGAGTTATATTTAAATATATGGGAATCTCTTTGGGGATGGGTCATCACCAATTGCCATGTGGATCTAGGGACTTTCAAGACTCAAAAGTAACTTACACATTTTGAATCATAAGGACCCTCCCCATTGTGAGGAAGTTGATTGTAGTTAGATGCATCCATCAAGTATCGCATGTGTATTATATTTCTTTCTATAACTTCTGTAAGACCTAATCTTAAGAAGATTGGTCATTGAATTGAAAGATCCCAGAAATATGAATCGAACTGGAACAAAAAAAAAACGGACCAAAAAAACAATTGACCAAAACATACATAAAAAAAATTCAAATTTTGAAATGTGTGTGTGTGTGTGTGTGTGCATCCATAAAAATCCAAACAATTACACACAAATATACAAAATTTCTTGTGTATATAGAAATGGTGCTTAGAACTAATCACATTGAGTACAATCCATATCTGACCCAAAATACACAAACAAAGAGGATCTAAATGGCCTTTGGAGTCCAAATAGATTCAAAACTTCATGTTGAAAAAATAACTACATATAATTAAAATCATTTTCTATATTGGGATCATATTCGACAATAGCACCATATGCCCCCCACCTTTAAGAACTATCCCTTACCTCTATCTCGAATCACAAAGTTGAACTTCCAAAGACATTAGCCAACACCCTACAATTTTAATGAAACCTCATAATCCAAGCATTAAAAAAATTAGAAAAAACTGCGCATACCTAATAAGTATTTTTGCTTGAGTGAAGGGTACATTTTTACTAAGTTCATGACAAAGGAGTTAAACAATCAACACCACCAACATCGAGGTACATAGAGGGATTGATGCGCTTGATTAAATCCCAATCCCCTTCCCTCATACATGATAGAATCCAGTGGAAATGTCGCAATCCGGAAACCCTGAACATTGTCAAGTCTGTTGAAATCTGAATGGAATTTAAAATTCTACTTTTGCATATGAAGTGTGATGAGATTGGAACCACTCTCAAACATCATGAAATAATTAACGGTAATGTTTAAAATGTAAGTAAACAAATAGAAATAGAAATACAAGGAAAATGCCATTTTTACTTTAAGAATTTAATGTTACTATTATCGATTACTAACGTTTAGATTAGGTTTGGATTTTTACTATTAGTGTAGAATTTTTAACAACTTGAATAACTTAAGTGTATATGTGTGATCAAAGTATGGAGGCGAGAAATGGTTGTCTTCATTTCTTTGGGATGTTTGCACTATGCCCAAGGACAAAGGGGGTCTTGGATTGATTGGTGTCACTTCTCAAGCAATGTTTTGGCAGGTAAGTGGGATGTGGTGTTTGGAGGATTCAACACCTTGGCAGGGTTTATTTGAGATTGAATGAGTTGAACATAGAATCTTGACAGAGTTCGAGGTACCTTTCATATGTCTGACATTATCTCTACTCTCCACATCTTTCAATTTTTGAACTCGCAAATGTTCAAGAGATGTAGTTGTAGAACACACCCAGAACAATAAGGGGGGGGGGGGTGAATCAATGTTCCACACTAATAATTTTTTCTATTTAAATTTCCACTTAGACTCTTTAGCAATAACTTATGTCAATCTTATTCAAGAATGTTTATATTAGAAATTCAAGCACGTAGAACACATACACTAGCATTTACGGAAGTTTTGCATATATATAAGTTTACATTGAATGAAATAAGGTGTTATAGCACCATGAAATGATCCAGCTACTACTGGATGGAGAGGCTACAACATCTTCAATTTTCAGCTTTTACTGAAGGATGTCGCTACACCCTAGGATAGTCTCCTACATGTTGTTTACTCTTGTCCTCCGTTGCACCACCTTGCCACCCTCAAGATGAAGAGTAATCATTGTTGATTACTATCTGGTATCTTCCTTTCAATGAAAAATCCTAATATTGTCACAATACTTTCAATGTTGTTCAGATCCTTGTAAAAAAAAATCAGCCACACTTACATAGTTCTGATGCAACCAATCAAAATTTGTTCTAGACAAGTCTTACAAACCTTGACTGAGTTCTTATTCTAACTCAGACTCACATTTTATTCTTCTTTGGCCATGTACTTGTGTTGTGCAACTTCGCACCTATCCATATTTTCTAGGGTTGTCCTGCACCTTCGGTTCGCCCACCTAGACCTTTTCCTAGGGTTGTCTTGTACCTTCGGTTCTCCCACCTGAACCTTTTCCTAGGGTTGTACCTATGGTTTCCTCTTTTCCCTCATACCATCAATTCGTTAGCTTAATCCACCAAATGAGAAGTTTCAAATGCTAATTTATAGCATTAGAGGAATTCCTTTAGAAGGGTCGACTTATCCAAATTATAATTATAATATTGATCTTGAATTGACATGTATTCCTCCCTTTTTTGCTTATGATTTCAATCTTTAGGGCCGACCTATCTTGTCATTTGATTTGTCTTTAGTCAATCAATAAAATCAATACCAACAAGTACACAGATATTTCCAACTCAGGAAGAATAGTGTGCTTAGATGGAACAGTTTGACTAGTCGATGAAGGACTATTCATTTCCTTATCATCTTCCAACTGTTGCGGGCATCTCTTGTTACTCATTTGCCTCCAAATCTGACTGAGCCATCATACATCTGTTGCATGCATTTCTTGTCCTCATTGGCTGGCATAATTTCTTTGACAATAAATTTTATATACTTCTTCGAGTTGGCTTCTAAGCTCGATGCTCCAAATCATATCAAATCAATTGGATGTACTCCAATCCTATTTGACATCAATGATAACATAAATTCCAATACTCTCCCCCTTTGGCATTCATGCCAATCATCAAGTAAAACAAATTGGTATGGATCATATTTGATGGAAGAAATGCTAAATTGATTTGAGGCATCTCTCCCCCTTTGACATCAATGACAAGGATGATATTGACGCATTGCTTTTATTTGACATGAATTTTTTGATGAAGCTTGTGTAATTTAAAAAATATCTTGAGAGTGCTCCCCATGTCTTGTATACTTCCCAATTTTTGTTATTTTCTTGTTGTTGATTGTTTCAAGAATTTGTAGTTGTTTGTCTTCTCTTTCACAAGTTGCTACTAATTTTATAATTTGCTTATTTTCTGCTTCATTTGATGTCATTCTCCCCCCTGTTAGGCTACACTACCTTCTTGTTGAATCATATTCCCCTGTCAATTTTATTCTTTAAATCCAAAGTCAATATATGTTGAAGTCACATTCTATAGTTTCCTTCTGTCAAACTATTCTCACTCATATACAAACTGATACTTCATCGGATGCACAAGCCTTTTAGCACCCATATCCAAAATACTTATGAAGAGAATTTAACCTTGAAGGGAGATAACTCCCAAATTCTACCTTTAGGAAATGGTTGGTGAAGATATCAGTTATACGTTCCTTTTATGTTCACATACTCCAATCTTATCATTTGTCATTTAATTGTTCTCTTAGAAAGTGGTATTTGATAGGTATATGTTTGGTTTTTAAATGCAAGATTGGAATCTTAGATATGTCGATGGCACTAGTGTTGTCACGATAAATGGGTATTGGTTGATTATATTCCACCTTGAATTATTCTAAGGATTGCTTCATCCATAATATATGAGTGCAACATTTAGTTATTGCTATCTACTATGCTTCAAGTGTTGATAGTGATATATATGATTGTTTTATGCTAGACCATGCAACCAAACACTTCTAGAAAGAATGCATTACCACTTGTACTTTTTCAATCATCTAAGCAACCTACCCAATCTACATCTATATAGGCGATTAGATCAAAATGTTGGTTCTTTGGATACCAAAGTCCATATTCAAATGTTCCTCTAAGATATATGATAATTGTTTTGACTGCTACTACATGTGTTTCTTTTGGCTTAGCTTGAAATATGGCCACCATTCCAGCAACTTGCATTATATCAAGTCTTAAAGTTGTTAAATACAACAAACTGCCAATCATCGATCTGTAGAGCGTGGTTTGTCAATGTTTGAGAAAAATATGAAGATACTTGAACTTTAAAACTTTTCATAAACAAATTCGGTGCATGTAGATATCATCAACAATTAAAACACACAAATTAATCAAACCATAAGACGCATGATGTACCCTAGGAAAACCCTGCACAATCCAGAGGATAAAAAACCCAACAAACAATCCTTTAGTATGATAGATAATGGTAGAGACTGATTTCACAACACTTGAAGATTGCTTGATAAGAGATATCTAAGAAGCACTAGAGAATAGAGATCACTTAGAATATTGTCATGGCCTTGCCAAGTGCATATCACTCTAATAACAAGATTATTCAATCATAGAATGAAGGTAGCGAATGGTTGCATGCCTTTTGGGCACTATGAACACTATACCCACTATGTGCACTCTTCCCACATTACCTATTGCGCCTTTCTTGACTTGGTGCCAAGTTGTTGCCTTGTAATTACCTCCCACATTGAAGATATGTGCCCTCCATTAATTCACTGGTGTTAACTGCCTCTAACTGAGTTGTTAACTAATTGAACTGAGTTGAACTGAATGGAGCTAAATGTAATTGAACTGAACTGAATGTAACTGAATTGAACTTAACAGAATTGAATGTGAATTGGATAACTAATTGCTTGAACATTAGTTAGGAGTTTAATTGAATGTCTTTAGTGCTTCACCATCAGTGTCATCTTCAACAACCACTTTGCATAAATTAAGGAATAGATTCCTTAATTAACTTAAACTTTTTTCCACAACTTGGACTTAACTGATGTCTTTGCAATTCGAGTCCACTCGAGGTCTAACATAGGCAATTCAAATATTTACTCTATCTTTTTTCTTATCTCATTTATCATTTAATTAAATTTTGCATGGTCAGTGTGTGTTTAATTAATTAATCATATTTATCATATCATACTCAGAAGAATTGTTTCCAACCTATGATCATATGTATTACCCCGAGTCATATAATCATATGCTAAAGTAAATAAATCTAGGTGCAGCTAATCCATAAAGGAGACTTATAACATTTAGTGACCATGACTAGTAATACATCACATGGTATAACCACTTTGCACGGTAAAGTACACCACCTCACAACATGAGGATATTTGTAGGACTTGATATTACTCACAACTCTACTGCCTTGATATTACTCAAAAGACTCACTTGATATTACATACAAGTTTACCGACTTGATATTACTCACAAGTCTATTGTCTTGATATTACTCACAAGACTCAGCTTGATATTACTCACAAGTCTAATCTTGATATTACTCACAAGACTTAGCTTGATATTACTCACAAACTTTATTGAATTGAGATTACTCACAAGTTTACTATTTTGATATTACTCACAGGACTCAGCTTGATATCACTCACAAGCTTATTGACTTGATATTACTCACAAGTTTAATGTCTTGATATTACTCACAAGACTCAGCTTGATATTACTCACAAGATTTACAACATCACCACCTCAATCATATGAGGATATTTGTAGGACTTGATATTACTCACAAGTCTATTGTCTTGATATTACTCACAAGATTTACAACATCACCACCTCAATCATATGAGGATATTTGTAGGACTTGATATTACTCACAAGTCTATTGTCTTGATATTACTCACAAGACTGGAGGATGACTCCTGGTGTTGTAATATCAACAGTATCAACTTGGGGAGATTCATCATTTTTGTTGAGTTTACAGTTGTTTTCCATAAGAGTACCAGCAGGAGCACATTATGTCATCCCAAAAATTTTGAGCATTTCCTTCAAATACTTAGATTGAGATATAAAAATTCCTTTAGTTGTTTGAACAATTTGAAGTCCGAGAAAGAATGACAATTCTCCAATCATTGACATTTCAAACTCCTTGGTCATATTAACTACGAATTATGGATTAGTTCACCATCATTACAACCAAATGATATCATCAACATATACTAATGTGATTAGCAACCCATATTTTTCTATTTTAAAGTAGATATTGTTGTTAGCATTACCTCTTTTGAATCCTTGATGAATCGGGTACTTATCTAGAAAAGCATACAAGGCCCTTGGTGCTTGTTTAATCCCATAAAGATCCCTTTTCAATCTCCAAACATGATGTTCTTTACCTGGCAGCTTAAAACCTTATGATTTCTCAGTATAAACTTCTTCATTTAGCTCTCCATTTAACAACACGGACTTTACATCCATTTGATAAGCTTTGAAATTCTTAAAACATGAGTATGCTAGAAACATTATGATTACTTCCATTCGAGTAACATGAGAAAAGGTTTCATCAAAATCAACTTCGACTTGGGCATAACCCTTGCATACTAGCTCGCCCTTATTTCTCACAATCTTTCCATCTTCATTCAATTTGTTCTTGAATACCCACCTAGTCCCAATTACATTATTATCTTTAGGCCTTGGAACTAACTACAAGGTTCCACTTTTCTCAATTTGCCCAAGTTCCTCATTCATTTCCTTGTTCCATCTTTCATCCTTATGGGATTCATTCAAGTCCTTAGACTCTATTGTTGATTATAATGCTATGTCTCTTCTTTTTGGTGTTTTTTGCAACTGAATTGCATCTTCAATATCTTTGATAATGAAGTATTTTGGGTGATCTTTTTTCATTGCCTTGGATGATGGTTTTTGATAATGTTGACTTATGCATTCTATTTTCGGCACTTGTTCTTCAACTTCTTGTTCCTTCTCTTGCTCTTCTTCATTTTCATCTTCTTTCTCCTCTTCATCTTTTTTTATATTTTCCTCCACATAGATTATATCATATGTTTCTTCTTCACTCTAACTTGTGTTTTTTGTGGTAGTTCTTCATCAAATTTGACATAAATACTCTCCACAATTCTTCTTAGTATTTTTTTTATAGCACATGTAAACCTTCTTGTCAGTGGAATAACTCAAAAATATGCCCTCATCAGTGCTTGTATTGAGCCTAAATGATCATCATTAATTTGTATGTAACACTTACTTCCGAAAATCCTGAAGCATCCTACTGATGTTGGTCTTCCTTTCCACAGTTCATACAGTGTTTTGTCACTATTTACTCTCAGCTGAGCTCTGTTAATAATGTATACGGATTTCCCTACAACCTTCGTCCAAAAGGTTTCATCTACATTTGCTTCAAGTAACATGGTTATTGTTGCCTCTTGAACTATCATATTCTTTCATTCAGTGATACATCCATTATTTTCATGAGTCCTTGTTGTACAATTTTTCCTTTGAATACTATGCTCTTCACATAATCGTTTGAACTCATTTGAAGTGAATCTACCTCCATTGTCCAATCTCAAACACTTTATTTTATGGCCACTCTCATTTTCTATTAGAGCCTTGAAAATCTTGAACTAGTCAAAAGCTTTCGACTTCTCTTTAAGGAATATTACCCATATCATCCTAGTATAATCATCAATAAATAACATAAAATACCTTTCGCCTCGTAGAGTCTAAACTTTTGTTGGACAACGTAGATCATTATGATCCAATGCGAGTGGTTTTGTAGTAGATTGTTACATATTTGATTTAAAACTAGCCTTTGCTTGTTTTCCATGTTGACATGACTCACAATCCCCTTTAACTGCCTCAATCCTATTGATCTTTACTAGATTGTCGAAGTTGAGATGTCCAAGTCGTTTATGCCGGAATCAGTTGTTATTGGTCTGACCAATTGAGTACTTCTCTTCTTCAATTTCATCCAGAACATATACATTTCTAAGTGATCTGATTCTTCTTCCAATTACTTCTCTTGATCCATTTCATCTGATTTCATAATGATTAGCATATAATGTAATTTTATAATCAGAATCACACAATTGTCATGTGCTTAACAAATCAAGCTTTAGTCCTTCAACATACAGCACATTCTGGGGCCCATTTTAGACCTCAAAATTTCTCTAATCCCCAGCCTTTAATTTCCCTCAAGAGACATTTTGCAACGAAATGTCCAATTTTTCCACAATTGAAACACTTCATAGGTAACTTTTAATGATACTTACCAATACCTCTTGGAAGTTTATTGACGAAATTTTCCACTTCTTCATCTAAAACGCCAAGGTCTGATGAACAAGTTGACTGGTTCATGTTATTTTGTTGTTTTTGCTTTGTGGCATTGAAAGCAAATTCCTTTTGCTTTGGATCTTCGGTTCTCATTTCATAGGAAACTAGGATTCCATGCAATATCTCGCTTTAACTTGTCTAAATTATCTCTATGTTCAGCAGCTGAAACGTTGGGATTGAATCTAGTTGGGAGAGATCTTTATACCTTCTGAACTATTATTGGTTCTTCAAGTCTCAACTAGTCCTCGCATTGTGTTAACAACTTCCTCTACTCTTTGAAAGTAGGCTGCAATATTTTCTTCCTCCATCATCCTTGAACCTTCAAATTAAGCTTTGTAAGTCTAAAGTTTTTTCTTTTGAACCTTAGTCTCCATCATATATATCGGCCAATTTATCCCATATCTCCTTGGCAGAGGTATAGTCATTACTTTGACAAATTCATATTCGTTCAATCCTTCTAAAATTGTATTCATTGCAGTAGCATTGTTTTCACTTTCCTCTTTGTCATATGAAGAGGTTGGCTGATCTTTTGAAGCTCTATATCCATCAAGTACACTTGTCCTTACGTCAAAGCCAAGGGACATCAGATAGGTACCCATCCATTTACTCCAAAACACATAAGTTGTTCAATCAAACTTAGGAATGATCTTGGTGCCAGCCATTGTAGTGTGTCCTTAGGAATCCCTTCAAGTTGACTGAACTTGTTAGAAGGGGCTTGGCTCTGATACCAATTGTAGAACACACCCAGAACAATGAGGGGGTGGGGGGTGAATCAATGTTCCACACTACTAATTTTTTATTTAAATTTCAAATTAGACTCTTTAACAACAACTGATGTAAATCTTATTCAAGAATGTTTGTCTAATAAATTCAAACACATAAGCACATATACACCAACATTTACGAAACTTTTGCATATATACAAGTTTACATTCAACGAAAGAAGGTGCTATAGCACCATGCAATGATCCAGCTACTACTGCATGGAGAGGCTACAACCTCTTGAATTTTCACCTACTACTGAAGGATGTTGCTACACTCTAGGGCAGGCTCCTACCTATTGGGGACTCTTGTCCTCCCATGCACCACCCTACCACCCTCAAGATGAACAATAAAAGGTCTTTCTTTCCTAAACTCTATCTAATATCCTCCTTTCAATGAACGGTCCTAAGACGATCTATAATACTTTCAATCTTGTTCAAATCCTTCTCAACAAAAATCAACCACACTTACATACCTTTAATGCAACCAATCAAAATTTGTTCTAGATAGATCATACAGACCTTGAGTGAGTTCTTGTTCTAACTTAGACTCACGTTTTCTTCTTCCTCGACCGTGTACCTTTGTCCTGCACCTTCACACATGTCCCTCTCTTCTAGGGTTGTCCTACACCTTCAATTATCCCACCTAAACCTCCTCCTAGGGTTGTACCTGCGGTTTACTCTTTTCCCTTAGACCATCAATCCGATAGCTCTACAATCCACCAAATGAGAAGGCTCAAATGCTTATTTATGGCATTATAAGGTTGCTTTGTAATGCGTCGACTTATCCAAATTACAAGTATAATATCAATCTTGAGCCCACCTATTTTCCACCCTTTTTTTGCTTACGATTTCAATCTTCAAAGTCGGCCTATCTTGTCATTTCAATTTGTCTTTGGTCAATCAATAATATAAATACCAACAAGTACATAGAGATTTCCAACTCAAGAATAGTGTGCTTAGATGGAACAATTTGACTAGTCGATGAAGGACTATTCATTCTCTTCTCATCTTCCAATTGATGTGAGCATCTCTTGTTACACAGTGGCCTCCAAATCTGACCAGGCCATCATCCATCTATTGCATGCATTTCTTGTCCTCGTTGGCTTGCATGTTTACTTTGACAAGACATTTTATATACTTTGATTTGGCTTCTAGGCTTGATGCTCCAAATCTGATCAAGTAGACTTACTCCAATCCTATTTGACATCAATGACAACATAAAGGCCAACAGTAGCAAGGTTAGTTCAATGGCATTGGGAAGGCAACCACGACAGTTCGAATTTAGTTCATTGGTGAATTTGGTTTTTTCAAGAGAAAGGGGTTTGTATTGTGAAGATGCCATGCTTTTAGGCACGTAGATTGAATTGAACAGTGTCTTCTCATGTGACCTCTAGGGCCCTTGTGCACACTCTTGGAAGGGGTGGAGGCCTCTTGCTCAATACCATGCACTTCTCACCATTGATCATCTCTCCCTTATTCCATACTCCAAATTATTTAAGATGAACATTAGTATGTTGAGGCCCTTTTGGAGACACTGGGGTGAAGTCTCAATCGCTTGTTGCAATATGTTTTTTGTCATTTGTATTTAGTTCTTCATTTGAGACATCCTCTTTCCCTGGTTCTTAATACTCATTGGGAATCTAGGACTCAAAGTGTTGGTTAAATCATTCCTACAATGTTTGGACTATGAGGCTTTCCTAAAAGCTAAGAGAATTTGCTTGGCATACCATTTACCACGGGATTCCATCTTAGGCCAAGTTTACAGACACTGGGATGTCAAATGGCCTTTGCCCTATTTGTCAATGTTCAAGGATAGTTAGGCATATCTTTTAGCAGTAAGCTAAACTCTAGACCATTTGCACCTAAAATCCAACAAGTTTTCTGGTCAAAATCTGGTGGAAATTGTTCAAAGGGTAGTTTTTTGTGATTGGGATAGCATAATCTGGGTCCCCAAAGGTAATAGAGGGTCCTGAATCCATTTTTGCAATAAAAATTGCAATTTTAACACTGAAAATCTCATTTTCAACAACAAATCCCTATGTTGCCAGGGTACCCGTACCCAGGGGTAGGGTACATGTACCCGTACCAGGTACTTGGGTACTCGTAGGGTACGTCTCCTGTCGTACCCCATACTAGGTCCACGTACCAGAGACTCCGTTATTAAAAAAAAGGGTACTTGCATGCGAAATGGTACGCCATACCCCATGTTTGGCTACTGCAAGGGTATAGTCAACTCAATAAAATGCAATTCATTGGGGAAAATGTAATGACCCCCCACCAAATCTGTACTAATTTTTTGCTAGCTACGTATGGAGTTTGATTCAAGGCATATGTCAAACACTTTGCAACACTGTTCAAATTCCACTGAATATTGTCCAAATCTAGTAGATTGATTTTACATTGATTTACAATGAATGTTTTTATGGTTTTGTGTTCAACACTCATGGGACATAATTTGAATACCAAATGCGCACATAAAAAATATACATATGTATTTAATATTGAGAAATACACTCACATCAACGCATGAATATATTTGGCAATTTTCATTTTTTATTGCATGTAACAGCAGTACAAATACGTGTTTAAAATAAGATTTCAAGTGTACTTTAATGTCTGAGTTTTTCTCTGTTACAGCTGCCTTGTACAATGATTTATCATAATTTTATGTAACTTCCAGTCTTCTAATTGATATCTACTGAGTCTATGATTTATCAAATTTTATGTTTCAAATTTTCAATCTGAATGTTCATTGTTCAAATAATCAGCGAATTTGTAACAATGAACCATGATTCATAATTTATGAAGAAATCTATATGCATGTATGATGTGACTATGACATATATATATATATATATATATATATACAATACCCCCGACATACCCAAGTACCCTTTTTCAAAAAGTGGCGTCCCCATCCCCGTCCCCGTCCCCATACCCAAGTTTCCTGGCAACTTCGACAAATCCTGTTGTCGGATTCTGGCCAAACTTGCCTGAAAAGGTGCAAATGGTCTAGAGATTAGCCAACTCCTATCTTTTAGGACTGTTAGTTTGCCAAGCATTTTTGGTGTTGGTTTTAGGACCATCACTCGGTGCTTCTTCAGGTCAAGGTTCATTTGCAAGCAATGTTGATTGGCAATGGTCACCCTCTTTTTTGTTGTATTTTTTCTAGGCTTTAGCATAGCAATTGTTTAGTGGAAACCAAGGTGTAAATTTGTTTTTGAACATGAGTTATATTTGTGCCTGCTTTCAATTTGGATTGGAATGATGAGCTTCGTCATCAGTTGTTGGAAAAAAGGAGCTTTGTTGATCAAAGATTCCCAGTGTTCTTATTTTTGCTTAAGTAACTCTTTTGGAGAGATTATAAAGCTCATTATATATACCCTTCCACTCGTCAGTTTTTTTATAGTAAATATTTTTGTAAAGACATTTCTCAAATTAAGAACAGCATGACTACTTATTGCCAAAACGCAATACCATACAATATAGCATGCCCCATGGAATATTCACCATTCATAACTAGGTGAATGTGATTAGTTTCTATTTCTTCCTTTTCTCCTTGCTTCATATAAGATTTCACCTTAGTTCATTCCATATAATTCCATCTTAACAAACCCCGGTCAACTTCACTAACAGTTATACATAACAATGGATAAAAGCATGTGCATATTCTCATTTCAGTCCTCAGGCTGTCGGATAAGCATACCATTCAACAAGCAATCTTTCTTGAAAACAACAGTAACTAGATACTGCATGATTAATCAAATCAATTTGGCAGCTAGAGCCAATGAACTGTTTAAAGAGCGAGTACAGGAGACACTCATTACAGTTAAAACATTATTTCCTATTTTTTATTGGCAATCTCAAACAAGGATACTTTCTCAATTTAGTATCCTCCATAAAAATACAAAGTTATGAAACTATAAACTCTTCTGCCAATATACATTGATCCCAGTTAATATTAAATAAGCGACTCTAAACATTTAATATAAATTAGAAAACAAAATAGAACCATAGCTAATATATAAAGATATTATTTGCCATGACCCATCTGAACATGAATGAAACTATACAAGATCTAAAGACAATACAGAGCTCAAAGTTTTAATGTCTTAATACATAAAATGTCTCCTCAAATAAATTACATCTTTGAGTACATCAGACTGCCAAACTCCAAACTTTCAATCAACCTAGACACCTCCATCTTAACAAAAGCGTATTTACAATTAAATTGGATCAATTATAGTCATCATTTTCTTTCAAGTACAGCCTCTGCCACACTCTTCAGTGACTGAATAACTTGTAACAAATCAGATTTTGTGTGAGCAGCAGACACAGACAATTGAATACCAGCTGGCAATTTGCAGTTGTCTAGCAAAGATCGTTTAGACATGGTCAACAGTACTGCCTCATCCTCCAACATCTGCACATCAATAATAATGAATTTAAAAGATGAATGGAAGGAAAAATTTGTGTATTCAGTCAAAAGCATTTTAAAAAAGAGGGACACAAATACCAACCAAAGGAAATCATACATACACGATCAACAATTTCCTGGAGCAACATTGAATCACTCTTGAATGAACCTGATGTTTTTTCCAGTTGGAGAAAGACCAATGGTGACAAGGCATTACTCGTAACCTTCAGACCCCGTACTTGTGACAAACCTGCAACTTTATGTTAAAATGTGAGCATAGTGCATGTAATTTAAGTAGATAATACAAACATTAGATAACAGCAATTGCAAAGAAAGAAAAATTTAAGGAACGTCAAAGATATATTTTCACAAGAGAGGCTTGTGGGATAGGATCAGATAGGGTCTCAACTTTCAAACCAATGGCATCATTGAAGAACCCTCAACTGCCCTCGCAGGCCCCAGGCTGTCTGGATAGAGCATCATTTATTGTGCTTTGTCGCATGGATGATAGTGTGTTTAATTAATCTTGCCCACCCAAAGACCTCTATGGAAAAATTGGAAATGGTCTTGAGGGAGGTTATTTTTGGACTTCAACACTAAGGATCATGATGGCAAGATTTGGTCACTATATCCTATTAATCATCGTCTTAATCAATAGAAAACCTTCAGGAGCAGGGGCGAAAGGGGGGTGCAGGGCGCTCCCACGCAACATAGAGAATGAGAATGCACACATGAAGCAACCCGTATGACAGTAACATGGAAGAAGTCGAGATAGCAGAGTAAGAACATAAAGCATGGATCTACATAGCTTAGTCTTCCATTTCTCTTATAAGTTGCACTTGCCGATATCTTCTATTTTGCACTAGTGCAGAATTATCTTTTCAGTGCAGAATTATCTTTTCAGTGCAAAATTATCTTTTTCCCTAGTGCTGATATTGGAGGTAATGGTCATATTTAGAACTTATGACTTATTAGAACTTGGATAAATAATAGTCACTAATAAAGTGACGGAAGAATGAGGCATTTAATAGAGTAATTACTGTAGTGGTTATTTACTTAGGTATTTAAGAGTTACATAATGTGCTCCTCTCCTACTATTTAATATGGCATTGCATCTTTATGTTCCAAGAACTGGTAGTTTGATAGTGGACGTTTTATCTTTATAATGATAAGAGGCATATCTTAGCGACTACAATTGGTCCACAATGACATTTACAAGCCTACGATAAATTTCTTTCAAGGGAAAGCTAAGTGATTTCTCACCTTTAATGCAATTTTTACTAACAAATTCATTTTCAAGGACAAATCAACCAGCATGCTTCAATGGCTCCCTTTATACCTCTGCCTAAGGCCACACTCACCAAGTTGTGGAACCATGTTGGTACAGGAGATATGGCATTCAAGAGGGCGTTATATCTTCACTATATGGGCCACGTTCACCAATAAGGAGGGGTGAGAGTGGGGGGTTATGATGAAATTCCTTCTCTCAAAGGCCTCTTGTAATAGGGCCAAACCTATTTTGAGTTGGGTATGAGTAAACTCAATCACCTTTGTATCTCAACCACAAACAACCCAATATTCGTGATGGGTATCCACACACCCATTCTCAAATATATTTAAGCCACTCTCACTCCTAATTGCAGTCGAGCTCGGTATCCATAGACCCACTCTCAGATTGTATTGGATCTCTCTTAGTTGTATTCAAGCTCTTGGATTTATTCGAGCTGCAGAAATGAACCCATTCTTACACAGTATTCGAGCTCTTTTATATTCAAGCTCTCTCAAGTTTATTTGAGTTGGGTATCCATAAACCCGCTCTTAGATTATGTTTGAGCTTTCTGAGCAGTATTCAAGCTCTCTCAAGAGTATTCAAGTTGGTTGTCCATAAACCCACTCTCAAACTGTATTCAAGCTTTCTCAAGTGTATTTAAGCCTCTTAGATGTATTCGAGTTGGGTATAAATAAACTTACACTCTTTTATATTTCGCCCAAGGCTGACCCTATATATTGATTTGAGTCTCTATAAACCCACTGTCCCATTGGTCATTCTCCATGGCCCCATGATCAACTATTATATAAAAAATATAACATAATATAAAAGATGTATAAATATATTTAAACATATCAATATTAAATATCAATATTAATAATTAATAATGATTAATTGGTTAATTAAAAAAAATAAAGAGATGTGCCCTTTCATTTGAAAAGGCACGATAAGGCTTATATAACGCCCAACCAATGTAAATGTAAAATCATCATTCATATTCATTTTTTACTCTTATATAAGTATACAACATCCAACTATTTTCTATTGGACTATTCAATTGAGATAGCTTTCAAGAATATCCGGATACGGATATTACAATGGTATCAAACTAAATCCGACTCTAGCTTGTGGCCAAAATTGTCAAGATTTCCTTGAATTTAGGTCTTTAACGTTACTGACCAAAAAAAAAAAAAGAGAGAGAAAGTATAGAAAAAAAAAAAAAATGAGGAAAAGTAAAAGAAAAAAAAGGAAAAAATAAAAACTATAGAACCCACTCTTAAAAACAACGCATGGTTTCTTTTCCAATAAAGAAGCATTTGTGAAAACTAATAATAAAGTAATATATTTGAAATCTTTAAGTGCATAAGAAGTCTTAAGGCTACTAAGGAGCACGTGAGATTTGAACTTGGGTGGGGAGGGTAACATTCCTTCTTACAAAATTAGAACTAGAGTTACGATTACAGGAAGTACTAAGCGAGTTAGAGCAATATAAAGCAAACTATCATCATCTACAATATGACATTACAAAAGCAGGAAGTCACAAACAAATTATGGGAGCAGAAAAACCATTGGTCCCAAAGAGATAATGAAGAACTCAAGAAAATGTTGTCAGACATTAGAGGAAATTTGAGGCATAAAATGGGCCTCCTAAGGAAAATAATAAAATAATAGTTAAAATAATAAAATAATATTTATTAATTTTGGAGGAAGAAATAAAAAACTACTTTTTTGTTCGTATTTTCAACATATCTCCTTGTATTTTTACTCAAATGTTAAGCGAGAGGGCTCGTTGGATGAGGAATTAAATTTCGGTCACGTTTTTCAGGTATTTCTTGTTTTTGGGGTAGCGGAGTCCGTCAAAAGTATGCAGTGTGGGTACTTGTTGGATTCAGAATTTAATTCCACAACCAACGAGCCCTCTCGCTCGACATTTGAGTAAAAAACAGGGAGATATGTTGAAAATACAAACAAAAAATGTAGTTTTTTTTATGACAAATATGTCAAGTTAACCATTATGGTTGACTCATTTTATTGAAATTCTATTGGTTCTTGAAATCCAACTCACAAGAATTTATTGTTGGCTTGTTTTTTTATAAGGCCCATTTTAGACCCCAAATTTCCTCTAATGTAAAGATAAAGAAATATCTCAATTAAAAAATCACAACCAAGACCTTAAAGACAAAATCAAAAAGTTCGAAGATAACGAAGGACCACCGTATAGAAATGATAACGATTTAGAAGAAGACATAAAGCATTTAAACAAGCTCATCATGGACAAAGATGATGAATTGGTGCAAAACCAGACTAAGCTAAAAAGTCAAGAATCAGAGATATGTCAACATCAGCGACAGAAGGAAGAACTCCAGCAAAAGTATGACAACATTAAAAAAAAGCAAAAGTTAAAAATTGTGAAAATCAATGGCAAATTAGCAAGCAATACCGAAAAACTATTTCGACTAAGAATTCGTAACAGGACATTACTTACAAAAATCAAGAAACTAAAAAATAGTCAGAAGATGGAACATTCCAATTAAGACCTCGAAGGAAGAATAATAAAACAACAAGAAGAAAACCATCGTCCGAGAAATCTTAATAAAGAACCAAAGGAACAAATCAAGAAGTTAAAATAGGACAAACAATCGCAAGACGAAAGGTTCGAGAAGACTCGGAATAATAATAATCTATTAGAGAACAAATTAGTTCAGATCTAGAAGGAGGCATCCAGATTCTCCGAAAAACAAACCCAAGTTGAGGAAGAAGAAACAAATACAAATTCAGTCCTCGTCACAGTTCAAACAGAAGTCAATTTAGTAGAAAAATAAACAGCAAGAACTCCTTATCGACACCCAAATTACAAAAAGCATTTTTACCAACGACGGGGTCAAAATGAACATAAATAGAGGAGATATGATTTCAGAAGAGAAAGAACACAAAATGAACAAGCTAAGCAAATATTGAGAAATTCCATCCAACAAAGCAGTCAACAAACAACTCCCATAAAGATAGACCTCGGATGGACGACTTCACAAACGATGCGACAATTTTTTGGGGAATCTGTAATTCATATCGGTTCATTTTGTCAAATGTTGCAGTTACTAACACAAAGATCGAGAAGATGTCATTACAAACAAGACATCAGACAAAGCCTTGTCTTCTCTGAGCTTTGAGGACAAAGCTTCTCTCAAGGGGAAGGCAATGTTATATAAAAAATATAACATAATATATAAATATATATAAACATATCAATATTAAATACCAATATTAATTATTAATATTAATATATATTAAGGATTAATAATGATTAATTAGTTAATTAGAAAAATAAAGAGATGTACCCTTTCATTTGAAAGGGCACGATAAGGCTTATATAAAGCCCAACCAATGTAAATGTAAAATCATCATTCATATTCATTTTTTACTCTTATATAACTTATATAAGTATACAACATGGAACTATTTTCTATTGGACTATTCAATTGAGATAGCTTCCAGAATATCTAGATACAGATCTTACATCAACATAAGTGGTGGGGTTGAAATGATGGTGTAATCTTCAGAGCGATGGCTGACCTCACTTTGTAATCATTATTATTGTGTATTAGTGTGGTTTTAGGGTTTGGCTTATAGTCAACCTAGTCAACACTCAATATATTCCTAGGTTGTCAAGACTGACCTAGTCATTATGTGGTCCCATAACCCTGCTTGGGGAGGGCACCCTACCTCTTCAACTGTGTGCAAATAGACACTAAAGACTCTTTCATAATGTCATCTTGGGCTATCGCAATTTTTTCAATACAAGTGTCTCATTCTTTTAGGCTATGGGCACCATATCTAACATGACACTCTTTCATGGTGTGATCTATTGTCCATAGGTTCTCTTGTGCTCTAGTGTTCTTGGGTGGTTTCTTTCTAAACGCTTGATTCTTGGTTTCTTCTATTGCAAAATAGTGCAGATTTTTCTGTTTCCGTAGTGCTGGTTTATCTTCTTTTGGTGCAGATTTAGAGTTCTTCTGATTTAGGGTTCTTGGTTGGTTCTGTTCGATCCCTTCTCTCTTATGGATCTCAACAGCATTTCTCAACATGCTTTAGAAAACAAAAGATAAGGTGATGCCATGTGCATATCTGTTAAAAATAATAATAGCAGAATATTAGATTTTTTGGCCCTTCCACACCATAAGGCTTTCACATTTTCCTTTTATGTAGCCATGCTTTTCACCATCTTCCCATCTTTTTATTGAAGAGAGGAGATTAGTACAAAGTTACAAACCTCCCCATAGAAGAGTCACGTTTTCTTGTAATCTGACAAGAAGCTCAAGACTTTCTTCTAAAACATCCATCGCTGTAATTGCAGCACTTGCTAGATAAGGTGGTGAGGATGCAGAAAAGCAGTAACCTGAACCACTGAGACGCTGCAATATAGTTGATAAGATTCCGTGTTAGTAAAAATCATGTAAGGAAAAAAATATTGCAGCATCGTTTTGATTGTATTGAATGTCTATGCAAAAGCTAGAAATTGTCAATTTATTCTTTGATATGCACTTTCTTGAATAAGATACCCTGTACATTAATAGTTTGTCCATTTATATTAAAATTTCGCATGAAACAGAAAAATATCAGAAGCTAGAGAACATCAAGGATTTCCAGCACTGAGAAGAATGCATCAGCAAGCAACAAGGTGGGAACAAGAAATATTCTCAATGATACAAATAAAGAGAAAACAGCATACCACGCAATATTGCAATAATAACTGCAAAGTACAATGTGAATGTGATACCTACCACAGTTTATCCATGTAAATATTCCCACCTGGAGTGGGGGACAGTACTTCAGTTGCAAAACTCTATCTAGGATTCAAATTATTCAAGACATCATGGAAGAAGGAACCCCAATGGGTGCTGAAGAGATGAGAGTGTTTGATGTCAAGACACTGGCATGGACAATCTAACAACTCTAAAGTTTAAACAAGCTGGTGAAAGGTGTTTGTAAGAAACATATGAACCAATCCACATTCAGGTGGAGAGGAAGGGGGGTTATTCATTTCTTTAAAAGTTTCACATGAAACACAAAAATATCAAGAAGCTAGAGCATATCAAAGATTCCAGCAATGGGGAGAATTCATCAGCATGCAACAAGACAGGAACAAGAAAAGTTCACAAGGATACCAAAAAAGTGAAAGCATCATCCTCGAAAATATTGCAATAATAAATGCAAAGTACGATGATAATGCGGCGCCCAGCATGGTTTATCCATATAAATATCTCCACCTGGATTGAGGGATAGCACTTCAGTTACAAAACTCCATCTAGAAGTCAAATTATCCAAGACATGGACGATGGAAGCCCAATTGGTGAAGAGTGCCACGAGATGAACCAGCTTGATGTCAAGATATTGACATGGACAATGTAACAACTCTAGACTCTAAAAAGACATTTAGGCCAAATCACATGAGGGGGGGTTTGGTTGCTCTGACCATTTCAGAAAAGCATAAAACACTATTCTAAGACAGAGCAGAAAAATGATAGAATGGAGAGCATCAAATGATAAGGTTGTATTAAGTAACAAGAAGGATCTTAGTAAATATTGTAGTAAATTTTCCTTTTATGGGATCAAATAAAATCATTTCTAGTTTACTACTTGTCTACCTTGGTTAAGTGGTGTGCACCTCTCTTGCAAGCATCTTGAAGGCTTAATGTGATATTTTTTTGTGATTGGAGCCTTTTACTAAATCTTGCAAGGCTTGTCTAAGGGAAAGAATTCTTGAGAGGGTTACTCTCTTCTTCTTTGCTCTTCTTTTGTGGTAAGATCTAGCCATACAAAGTAAGAGCTAATTAGGGTTTTTGTGCATAATAACACTATCTGATGGAGCGAGACATCCCTTCTTAGAGGGTCTCTCTTGTTGGGCCTTTGGCACCTCTCTTTTACCTAAATAGGTCAAACTAACACAACCCTAGGGTTTTTTGGTTTTCCCTAATTAATCAAAATTGGATTGTCAATTATTGAGAGGAATGCTAACCACAATTCCTCAATGGCCTTGCAGAGAAGGGACTTAGGTCTTATTCCCTCATCTTTACTTGGAATCTTTTTTTATCAAATTTTTGTACTATATATTGGAAAAAATACAAAAAAAATCAAATTTTGTGAAAAAACCCTATGAATTTTATATTTTTGCAAAAAATCCAAAATATTTCATTGTGTGCCCTAATTATTTTCAATGTTCCCCCAAATTTTTGGGACAGTGGAGCAGGTAAATGCACATTAGGGACGTGTGGAGACCACTCCCAAATTTTAGGGAAATTCAGGGGGACGGGAGGACGTCCAGGTCATAAAAATTATTAAAAATATATATAAAAATATAAATCCCAGCAATAACAATTCATCCCGTGTGAATATAGTTTAATATGCTCTCGGTAAATACAGTTTGATTCTTCAATGATTCAACACACTTCAACATTGTGTGAATCCATGGCATAAATGTTGTAATGGGGAACTCTGACTTCAGGACCCTATTTCTTCATGATTCTAGAGGGCATCACATTATTTGAGGGTTTCAAGTCCACATACAATTATGCAAGAGTGTGTTGCCGCCTTTCACACACCTGGGGGTTAAGCGCAGCTGAAATCTTCAAGCTGCTGGGTGTGTTCTTTTTGGCCAAGTCTCAAGTCAAGTACTGTCACTTGATCTTAACTCCTTCGTTTAAGCAAAACTCCTAACAAAGCCAAGCGGGGTGGTCCCTAAGAAAGAGTTGTCTAAGCATCCTAAGTTTTAGTCGTTAATGATGAAGTAAGTTGTTTAGGAGTTTTTTGGAGTAAAATAATTGAGACAAGATTGTTTGCAAATTTAAGTAAATATTCAGCAGCATAACATCAACACATAAGCAAATTGAAATAAATGTGAATCAAATCAGTGCCAATGGAGTCATTAATTGTAGCAAAGGTTTTGAAGGTTCCTCCTCATGTTTGGGTTGTTTTAATCAACATTTTGAGGTCTGTATTTATATAACTCTGCCTTAAAGTTATCCCACCATTTCTCTCTCAGGTATGTCCATTGTTCCTTTGGTGATTTGTCTTCAAAAAGACAAAGTCTAGTCTAAAACGAAATTTGAGTATAAGGAAGGTCTAAACCCACTTTGCTTTTCTTTCTTTACTATTTATTAGTTTTGTTCATTAACTTGTGTTATCACCAACCTTGTAGTTGCCTATGTATGATGGATCCAGGATGGATGGTAGAGGGGAAAGCAACTAGGGAGGTGGAACCAAGACTGCCTAGACTCCCAAATGGATGGTTGTCACGTCAATCAAGGCAATCTTCGCTTTATGTTATCTAAGTCCAAGACAACAACGGGGGAGACCCGGATCTGCTCCCGACAGGAGAAATCAGACCTAGACACCAGAACAGATCAAAAGCACTTTGAGGTACGTAAGGTGTAAGGTGTTCAGAAACTCTAGATCTATAGTAGGATTCAGTAGATGGATCAAGATCTCAGCAATGTATTGGCTGACCCAAAGCAGTGATTGGATGACCTTTGGGGAAATGGTTAGATCTAGGGTTTTGGTACTAGCAACTAAAGAAGATGATCTCTGCCTTGGGAAACGTAACCGAGGCAGGATGGGCAGGAAAATAGTCAGGACTATCTAGTACCTGGCTGACAAACTCAATGAAGAAGGTGAACAAGTGTGATTATCTGAGTCATCAAGGAACAACCAATTTCAAGGGGAAGAGATCAATTCAAGGCTAGCGCTAAGGATGGGAGATCAATACCTTTCGTGCATTGGGCAATGGAGTCAGTATACACCCATCGTTGAGGTAAACCCACCTAGGGTAGACCCTGATCTGTGGACCCAGATAAGTGTTTTGGTCCGGATGGCTCAGTCAAGGCAGGAATTCAGTCAAGGAAGGCTAGCGCTAGGGTTGGAGAAGATAGATCTGTAGATCTGAGGCCACCAACAGACAATCAGCTTAGCGTTGAAGGTGAAATGGGACCAGGAAGGGCTGATCTACACACTTGGTTCAGAGAAATTTGGAAAAACTCAGATCTTGAAAAAGTCAAAGTTGATGATTGAGGATGAGACGGTGAAAAACTGATTTCTTCAGATCTAGGCCAAGGAGGTTGAATCTAGCTCAGCGTTAGGGTTATTCTGGAGTGCTCAGGACCTGATCTATCAGCCTAGCTTGTCAGATTTCGGAAACAGTAAACTCCGAAAGGTCCAGTTTTCAGTGATGGCACTAGGGTTGTTTTCAGTCTAAAACTCAGGTCTAGGTCACACTGTCATGAATCTGGACAGCAATGGGGGTGATTTGGACTGTGTGGGACCTAATCTATCAGTCTATGAAGTCAGAAATCAGAAAAAGTTAAAACCCTAGCAGGTCAAATTTTCAGTGGGGGCCAGGGATAATTTTAAGGGCGAATTTTAGCCCAGTGAGCTATTTTTCCATGTTTTTCTCCCAAAAAAGATTCGCCATTTTGCATTTTTTGAAGCCCTATTTCACCCAATTTTGATGGGGTAAAAATTTTTCACCCTAAAAATCGCCAAATTATTATATAAACGATATAAAATCCTTGGAAATTAAAATATTTTTTGAAAAATATCGCCAATCATTTTATAGTTGGTGTTTTAAGAATTGGTAATATTCGACAACATTTACACACTTTTAAATAAGTATGGTTCCTTAAAATCATCCCTGGTGGGGGTGCTAGTGAAGGGTGAAGGATGAAATTGACAAGGCTAAGGCAAAGGATGACTTCCTACTTAACATCATGACACTTTGGATATGGAAAGGGAATACTCACTATAACCAATGCAGGACAAACAACAACACAGGGAATGGCAGTGCCTCACAAATGGTTGAGCTGTTTGAAGAGTGCTTATTCACTTAGGCATCATAACTACATCAAGTTCGATCTAGTTTCATTAGGATCATCAATTTTATTTCCATGGCCTTTTTGGCCTATATGACCCTTTAGGACTTCACCAGTGCTTAAAAGCACAACTAATCGCAACTTTCATCCGGGACATATTTATTTTATAAGGCAAACAATATTTGGATATAACATATTTTTAACCATTGCTTTTTTTGGACCTTTTCTTATACCCTTCAAGGGGTATTTTAGGATTTCATTGCTCTTGCCCTCTTTACATATGTTAAGAAACACAGTTTTAGCATTTTCATTTTCCATGGGCGCATACATAACACTTTCCAATAAGTAGTACATGAGCTTTCAGTTTTAGCCAACAACATCTCAAGTGACCAGAGGGAGTTCTGCACAGTGCCAAAAATCAGGACAACCGACCAGAATGATTTAGGCATACAATCCAACTTACCAAAGGCAAGTTTTGTCACCAACTCAGAGCCGAGACAAAATATAAACAGGGAGGCTTGTCCAACAAAGGTTCTAGTGGGGGAAAAGGTCCTCCATGCCATAAGTCAAGAACTCAGTCGGGTTGAAAACTAAACTGGAAGGTAATGGATGGATGAAGATAGTGAATGATGAAGCCAACACTAGCAAGCCAAAACAATGGTGGGAATGACTACCTCTATTCTCCCTAAGGAGGGTTAAACCAATGAGTATAGATCAGGAACTTCCAAGTCTAGGTAGAGACATCGATACATAATACAAAATACATCCAAGTCCATATAATTATGACCGCCAGATCATGACACCACATGTTAATACATGTCACAAAAATGAGTATAAAAGCAAGATAACCATAACACAATATAAAAAGCTAAGTCATAATCATGCATATAATCCATTTGAAACATCATCTGTCCAATGAGAAAGCATTGATATAAAACTGGGCATCAATAATTGCTCTGTAATGACTAAACGGCTACATCGGTCCTCAAATCTGAGTGTCCTAAGACTCAGTCCTGACATGGGAGAGTACAATAGTCCACCAATACAAGAATGATCCGTCAAAACTGCTCATCTCAGCATCTCATATGTAAGAGATCTGGCTGAAAAATGTACTGTCTCTAAAAAACAGAATATGGTAGCCTGGCTACTATATATGTGATAACAACTTGTCTTTTATAGTACTGTTTTTACTGTTTATGTTCTATTTTCTATACCTTGCAATTGATTAATTCTATCTCAAGGACCAACTTTAACACAGTTATCACTGAGGAGTGTTAAAGTTGAAAGAGATGAAAATTCTGTTTTAATTGTATTACAGTTGTACTCTATCTAGCATTGATTTAGATTTTATTGTTACAAATTTTAAATTTTCTATCTCAAACCCTAACCTAACACAAATTTCAACACTTATTTGGGATCACATACTACATTTGGGTCCACTTATCTTTGATCATGAAAGAGTGTTAGTTTTTGAAGTAATGGGGCCCAACACCACTCCTCCAAGATTGTGCACTATCCAACAAGTTGTCAACAAGTTGAAGTAATGGGGCCCAACACCACTCCTCCAAGGTGTTCCTTATCTAGCTATGTGTCGCATGTCTTCTTTTGCCCAATGCTCTTCAACATGTGTGCCAAGCTAGTTAATTGCTCCAATACTTCTCTTCAACATGTGTCCACATCCACAACCAACCTCTGTGAAGTATGCTTCATAACCCAAGCATACACAACTCAAGTATCCAAACTCCAAGGTGAATCTCACATGGTACCATGCTCTTAAGGCTAGGTGTGCCCTCCTCGATGTGCCTAACCCTCATCCTTCAAGGTAGGTAATCGTCTTGATCAAACAACCATCTCCCACATTGCGTGTCCCTAAGGGGTTAAAAATCATGCCACATAGGATAACAAACTACTAGGCAAGTGTGTTATACTAGCACTCTATCCCAGTGTTACAAATATCGACGATTTATCACCAACGTCGCGATATATCGCGACCTTTCCTCCTCCGTGATAATATAGGGAAATATCGCGGCGATATTTTCAGTAAGTTTGCACGATAAAATCTCGAAAAAATCGCGATGTTTACTAAAATACCGCGAGTCGATGTTTAAACATCGCTTGTCTATTGGGGTCTTGTTTTATACCCCTTTTTTGTGTTTTTTCTCCATCTTTTGAGTTGTGGATTGTTTTGGCGGAGAGCTAGGGTATGGTCAAGTGAATGCAACGATCTGTGGAGGAGAAAGAGCACCAGTTCATGGAGGAGGGAGAATTTAGAATGCTGCTAGCTGCTCAGTGGAGGAGAACGCGGCACACCAGTCAAGGTATGTACATGCCATTAAAGTTTAAACCCAAAGCCTAATAAAATTTCTCAATGTTTTTCGAATTTTCCAATGGAAAGTATGTTTCTAAGGTCGCCCTCTTCCTTCAATGGTGTTTGATGTTAGAAAGTGGCAACAAGGAAGGTCTTCTATCATTTGCATGTTTCCTTGCTTGATAGAAGACATAATACAGGAAGCCAGATTGATCATTGGGTTTATCCAAAGTTTAGACTTAGGAAAAGTGCATTATGTAATCTAATTTTAATTTGACTTAATGGAGGCACTTTTATAAAGTTCAAAGTGAAATATAATATAAGTGGTGGTTAATCTAATCTTGGCCATTGATCTCACAGGAGGATCTCATCCATTGATCCATAGTGAGAGTTAGGGTTTTCACTTGGCCATTGAGTTAAAAGGAGATTGATTTGGTGGAGAGGACACACACAGTTTCTTTGGCACACACATTACTAGAGAGAGATTTCTTGCTCATAGATTTTCAGTCGGAGAGTGAGAGAGAAGTTTGCAAAAGAATTTTCAAAGAGTGAGATAGAAGAACTTTCCTGGAGATCGACAGAGCTGCGCAGGCAAATCATTGGAGGTCGTACAGTGACGCAGGAGTAGCTCGCATGACGTCAGCAAATCGTACACGATCATACAGGTGACGCAAGCGACTGTATAGGTGACGTCAGCACCCATACGATGACGCAAAGGTTGTACGGCTGACGCAGAGGCGTGAGGGTGAAGCAGTCAGTGACGCAAGGGGTCGTGTGATCTTTGTGGGGTTTTTCCTCACCGAGTTTCGGTTGTACAATTTTTCCAGGTTGGGTAAAATTGATTTTTGGATTGTATTGTTTTATATCTCAAGCTTGAAGGAAGCGCTGCAGGAGCTAACTGGAAGCACGCTTCCTAGATAGCTCCCGATCCAGAGCGATTTTGGAAGCGCGATTCCTCCTTCAAAATTTCACTTCCTTCTCTGTCCAGAAGTGCACGTTTCTTTCGCGCTTCGTCGACGCTTCCATCGCTTCCTCCCGCGCTTTCGGCTTCGCTCCCAACGCTTCCATCAGCGCTTCCCGTCGCTTCCTACAGCGCTTCCCCCATTAAACGACGCCCACGGCCCGCGGAAGAGAGGAAAGGGCAGCAATTTGGTTTTTGGACTCTTCGAGAATTTGTATGATTCAAGAGATTTGGATGTAACAGATTGTAGTTTGAATAATGATGAACTATCCACAGAGTCATCTATTCCCCAAGACAATGATACTAACTTAGTGTCCATGATGTTGCCTGAAGATGGTGTATCTTGGGAACTTGGATCAGAAGAATCTGATATGAACTCTTCAATATATAAGCTTGAGATTCTTAGCATTCAGCTAGTTTCTGTTTATGGTAACCAGGCATGTTACAAACATCTAAATTACTATTCATCATTTTTTTTGTTTTAGTAAATTGAAGATGTACATTGGACCAAAATGTAAGCACCATAGAAGAGATGAATTATATAAGATCATGCCCGAAGTTATTTGAAATTGTAAATTAGACAGCATTATTATCAAACCATAAAATATTCTATATTATGCTAAATCTCTTGGATAGCAGATAGACACAGCTGGACTCTGCGGTCTTTGGAGACAAAAAATAGTTGGTTCAAAGCAGAGTTGCTGAAGCTTCCCCCCCCCCCACGGATCCGACCCCGGAACCTCGCTCCGAGCGAATTCGCCCCCGAAGCGTCCTAGGAACCGCTCACCGGAAAAAAGGAACCGTGAACTGGTTAAGGAAATCACGCTTCCTGGTTTTTGCAATTCGTTTTGGGCAATTCATGAAGGAACCGCGCGCCGGAAACTTAGAATTCGCGCACCCTAAATTTCGGAACCGCGCGCCCTAAAATTCGAAACCGCGCGCCGGGCGAGAGGCCGCAAACTTCACTTTTTTTTTATTTTTTATTTATTTATTTTTTCTAATTTGGCTTTGTGGGTGGGCCCTAGGGCTTTCTTAGGGTTAGAGAGGGGAGATAAAGCCCAATCTCTCCCTCTTCTTCC
>LPNX010353437.1:381803-394322 GCA_001517045.1 Pseudotsuga menziesii | reverse complement strand
TATATATACACATGTATATATATATATATATATATACTTTCATTTTGACTTTTCATCCCATAGAAAACTAGGATCCATTGGTGTTCCGGTCTGAAGGTTTAGATTGATCTTCTCTAGTTGCAAATCAATAGTGCTCCACATTCATTGTATGTACTTTTCATTGTATTGAGCAGTTAGTAGTTCATTTTTTTCATGTCCTTCACACTTGGAAGCTTGGGAACACATATTCATGTAGTTAGTTGGTGATTTGACCTATTCCCAGTGTTTCTTTCTTATGGGGGTTTCACTCATAGTCTTCTTCACTCATGCACTAGCATTGGATAATGTTTTGAGCCCACACGTGTGGACACTTTGAGCTGGTATGCAATATTTTATGACAGTTGGTTGTTAGCATAGTTTTTGGAGTTTTCATAGAGGTAAAACCCTAGTATTGGGGTGTTTTTTTGTTTGTTTATGGACAACTAAAATATTCTACAAAAACTAACATTCATCAAAGCTCAAATACCTTCACACAGATTATATAAGAGCACCTACACTAGAGCACCGAGATGGGATGTGGGAACAACAACAACACTAGAGCGGAATTATTGGCTCTTTGGGCTCTACTATATTTTGCAAAAGAGATTGGAATTCCCTCTCTTCATGTATATGGGGACTCTTCTGTAATCATTAATTAGGCTTAGATGATAAGGTAGCTCTCCCTTCCCTTGATCTAGATGGTTGGTGTGAAAACATTATGGAGTTGAAGGCCTTCTTTCACACTTTAGAATTTAATCATGTCTTTCAAGAACACAATAAGAGGGCATACAATATATCCAAGGAAGTGCTCCCCATGGCTGAGGGCCTACTTTTCTTCACTGAAAATTATGAGGAAATAACTATTGGGGAAGATAAGCTACAACTCTTCTAGAGCAGAGCTTGTACCTCCTACTCTTCAACCTTTTGGTTGCTTTATTTTTTAGTATGGATGATTGAGTCTTTTAGCATCATATTGGATGTCTTGAGGATGACACTGTTTCTCCTATGAGGGTATTGATATTAGTACACTTCCCTGAGCACTTCCTTGGATATACTAAAATGGGCTCTTTATGTTTCCTCCTTAGACATGTATGGATGATCTATCTTGTAAAAGTTGGTAGAGGAAAAAAGGATTGTACCATCCGTTTGGATGTTCCCCTTATATAGTGATGACAAAAGTATATATTAAACTATGTACCTTGAGAGAGAGAAAAGTCTTTGGTCTTGTTGGTCCTAATTGAATGTTTGTCCACCTTTACGATTCACTTTGATCTTGTGGTTTTTGACTCATAATCCTATTCTTTCTTGGTCCTAGGGTTATCTCACCATGTTCTTAGCCTATTATCTCACTGGGATCTCTACTATTGTCAGTTTCTCTAGCATGGGTTATCTCCTCTGCGATTTGATTTTCTCCTCTTGCCTGCGGGTTTGTCTCTCAGGTTTTCCTCTATGATTTCACTCCATAATTTTTCCTCTGCGTCTTGTTCATTTCATGGGCTGAGTTTTACCTCTATGATTTTTTCATTCATGATTTGGGATTTGTTCATTCATGCTCTGAGTTTCACCTCTGCGATTTATTCTTTATTCACGGACTGAGCTTGATCTCTGCATTTTCTTTATTTACGTCTCATCCTGTAAAGTGAGTCTCTACGTCTTTCTCAACCGCTTACTTCATGATTTTTCTCAGAGTGAGTCTCTTTGTTTTTCTCAGTCGCTTACCTCATGATTTTCTCAGCGTTAGTTCTTATGGGTTTTTCCTGTGTTCTGGGTTCTATCCCCTGAGTGACCGTGAGGTTACTCTTCATGTGTGGACTATGAGTTACTCAACATGACTGTCAGAGGGCATCGGTATGACTGAGTGTCTCTTGTGCTAGGTGACTGTGTGTCCTTAGCATGACTATTTTGGACATGACTGAATTACTCAAGCCTATGCTTTTGATTTAAACCTCTCTTTATGTTGAATAAGAGTCTAAGGATAGTTTCAGTCTATTTTAACCCTCTCTCAAGGTACGCATATGGTTTAACATGTTTGACTTGTCCCTTTGGTGACAAGATCAAACTCAAAATTATATGAGTATAAGGCGGATTGAAATAATGGTTGTGATTCCTTAATGTTGTATCTCCTGCACTTTATTTATTCATTCTTGTACATGAAATATGGTATGACATCTCAATGACCAACCTTAACATAGTGACCAGTAGAGCATTAAAATTAACGCAAGTGGCCAGCAAAGCGTTAAGTTGAAATAGATGAAAATTTGTAATTTTTATTTTGGGTTAGTGAACAAATCTCTATTAATCCAAGACTTTGCACTTGCTTATATGCCACCTTTTGACCATTGTGCCTTGTCAATTTAAAAACAAAATCTTTGATTTTAATATGCTATCCATTTGTTTAATGATTTATCTTGTTAAACCTTTTATTGTTTGCTATATGAAAATTGGAAATTATTATTTTGGTTGGTGAACTAATCACTGATAATCCAGGACTTCCACTGTCCCAAGCCAAATTAAAGATATATTTTTGATAGACAATTGCAAAATTTGTGAGGTAAGAGTTCTATCTATAATTTCATGTAGTGGAACTTGTTTTGAAATTGGAGGCAAACATAAATTTTGAGCTACAGATTCTATGTTTGTTCTCATATATTTGCCATTTTTGTTAAAGGACTTTATTCTTTTCAAAATTGTTTTTTTTAGTATAGAGATTTTTTATCAGGTCTTTGGTTTATTCCTGTGTTATTCAAGTTTTATCTGGTGCATTCTTGGCAGTTTGCTTGAAATTCTGGATAACCCTATTTTTTATTGTGTTCAGTTTCTTGTTGTTTTTGTCATGGGACTGGATGGAAAATTTTCTTAGACCTTTGCAAGTAATGATGTTTTGAATGATCTCTACCACAATAGCAAAACCAAAAAGCACACATGCAGATTTTTCTCTGACAAGTAAGGCAATCTTCTTTGCAACAAGTGACTTCTTTTTCTTTGAATTAAAGTTATCCAAGTCATTTGCAGTGCATAAAAATCACTTCAAGACTGTTGATGTCAATAAAATCACTTTCATGAAGCTCATATCCCTTGTCAATCCAATCATCAAACCAATTCATCATTGGTATGTTTTGTCATCAAGGTTTTTCCTATGTCAATGCACTATTGATTGCTCATATACAGGAATTCAAGAATCTGTTCATACCAAGACAATAAGAATGTTTTTTGTTCTTCTTGTCCACATAAACTTATCTCGACTACTGCTCCAAACTTAGAACATCCACGACTTTGGTTGAACACTGCCAGTCACCATCGAGGGACTGTCAACATGAAATAAATAGCAGTAAAGGAGAACACTTCTCTGATGTTTCACATCAGTCATAAGTAAAATTCGCTAATAATAAAATATTGTTGTTACAGCCCTCAAAATTCTACACAAAACCACTGAAATTAGAGTTGTCTGTATACTCCACAAGCTGCCCTTAAAAACAGCCACAACTGCCATCTCTTTTCACTTCAAAAAATAAATTATACACTACTGTAAAAGCTCGGGTCTGAGCCAGCCTCAGTCAAGCTCCACGAATTTCCTTAGTGATCCCACGAAATTCCTCAGAGCTTATCCAAATTTATTAATTCAAAAATCAAAACATTGGCTTATTTATACTCATTTCCCATGAGGTTTTGGAGTTGAACTGTCAAAGAATAAATTAATTTATTTGAATGGAGGTGACTTCTTCATATTTATTTTTAATTATTTATTCATCAAATAATATTTTATTTCCAAGATTTACTTATTAAGTATAAAAGCTTACTTGTCTTGTTTATGTCTATTTTATCATTTAATAAATTTGAATGATATTGCTCAGTCATTAAGTGATCCCCGTCTCTATATTCATGCATTAGCACATGGGAATTCTGTAGCTAGGGTGTTGGAATGCCCATAGCATGCTTGCATCCAACAAGTTTTCCATCATGTGATCCAATATTCATTTGCCATTTTCATGCTCGCACAACCTTAATAATGATGCACGCAGCTGGTTGTGGAAGATGCTTGCAACCTCTTTTCCTTTCCCACTTCATCTCCCATGTTATCCTTGTTTGCCTTTTTTCCATTCTTGGCATTTACACCTTGTTTGTCAACTTTTTATTTTTCTTATTGTCTTCTATGCCAAGTCATCGTCCTCCATGTCATCTTTCCTTCATGTCTTGTTCCAATCTTATTGAGCCATGTCACCAAGCTTTGTCTTGTTTGTCAATTCCATGCTTGTACCATATCCTCAAACCATGTGATATATCTTGTTCATGCCATAAATGTTGCCACTTGTCATTAATATTGTCATCAATGACATCCATATTCATCAAACTGTGCTTCAGCCAATGAAGTCGACTTTGTTGATTTTCTGCTCCTTGTAGCTATTTCAGTTTTTTTTGTTGTTGGGACTTGATTTTCTTTCAATTTCCCATCCTTGCATCCTATTTTCATTCCTGATAGTTACTTGACAATTTTATCATTTTGTTTCCTTGGCAAAGACCTTTGTTCATTCGCCTGACCATTGGAGTCTTCATCAAGATACATTTTATCAACATTGTTAACTAAAAATTGGGGATCGTTATCTGTCATAGGATTCCATCCTAGAATTAGGGAGTATCTTTCAGAATTTCTCTTTGGAATCATATACAATTTAGCAGGCCCCTAGTTAATAGACTTTTTAGATTTTTTTTTTGGGACATTATAGGAAGGATGTTCATCCTTATCAATTGTTGTAACCTTAGAGCCCACATTTATGTCAGTCGTCCATTCTCTATTGACATGCTCATGCACTGTAGATCTGGTTGGGATCATGAATGAATCATCCACTAGGAATTGGCCATAACATTGTTGTATGTGTAGTTGATTGCTGTTCTCAGTAATATTCTGCTCGCCATCAACCCTTGCACCCCTTTTTGAATCTATACAAGATAATTCCATATCAATTTGTTGTTTAGAAACAATAAATGAGACATCTATTCTTTTCCTCTTGTGAATGGATAATTTCTCTCTCGGATAAGTGAGAGCAACATATTTTTCAACCATGGTAGAATTGGCCCTCTAGATTCTCAGCTCTACTACAATAACGCAGAAATTAATCTCGTCTCATGATGTTCATAGGAACTTTAGTTCCCTATCTCGTTCTTCCATTCTACGAGACATATTTGTATAGGAGCACTTGGCCCTTATCACACAGTCACACATTTGACAGGTCCTTTATAGGAATCTGTTAAGTCTTTGACATACTTCTGCAGAAATCGAAACCTATACAGGTTCTATCCAACTTCATATGAACTGGAACCCCTTATAGATATTCTACCTAGCTATGCGAACTGTAATATTCCAAGAAGATTCTACACAATTGTTTTCATCAATTATAATCACACAGAGTTAAATAGAACTATAGGTATCTAAAACCTATTCTATGCTTAACACAGTCATATAATCATTTAGAATTGCTCTGTCTCTTCCCTAAGATTAGGTATGGACGCACACAAAACATATCTTGCAATCATTAATCCATTTATATCGGTTCCTCCTTAGGGTTATGCATAGTAAAAACCCTTCTTCATTAACTAGAATTCATCAAAAAAATTCAAATACATTACACACAGACTGTATATGAGAAAAAAAGCTAGGTAGGACCCATCGCATAACATAAATGGAATACTCTCACTCGGGGAATATATGGTGACTCACAGAACCAAGCCTAGTAGCCCCAGCACAGATAGATAACCAATTCCATTCAATGGATTGATAGGGGACTTCACAAGAGAATACTTATACTATATTCCCATCTGAAGCAAGGTCTGGAAGATAATAGTAGGGTTGGATGCAAATGCAGATGAAATTGGTGCTTATTTCAAGTAAATGACTTGATCCAGGGGTTATCGATCTTCCTTTACCTCTACGACAAATGCCTTCACCCTACCAAGGATGCTGTAACAAAATCTCGATCCGGAAGAGTCATTATTACTGGATCTCAAACTCAAAATGGAACCAGAGTGGGTTCTGAATCTAAAAAGGAAATAGCCCTGGAACGAGCCATTGTAATAAAACAGATAAAAATCCTCCTTCTTATACGTAGCTTATAAATTAAGAAATTCTATTGGTCAAGGAAGGAGTTGCATTTCTATAAAGCAGTTCATTCACTCTGAAAATCCCTTCTCTCTATGTTCACTAGCCAAGGTCTAACTAGCATCTTCATTAGGAAATGAAGATGAATCCACTAAAATTTCTAAGGAGGGGCATTCAGTCGCTTCAAGGAAATCCCAATCTGCCTTTCCAATATTCATGCCTATCTAAACTATGGGGTGTCGTCAGTATCTGAGTGGCTCTTAGTATGCTCTTTCAGTTGAGCGGTCTTGTCATACAATTGATCGAATCCATGTTGGAAAAATGGACCTAGATAGGGCTCCTGTTCACCTTATCTGGTGGTGGCCATCATTGTTGAATTTGCTTCAAGTATTATTACCTACAGATCCATTGGTGTGAGACTTTATCACTATTCTTCAAAGTTTGTGCCCTGATTATTGCTGGTTTATAATATTTAAGAATGACCTCTTCTAATTGTTGTTATGATATATCCTTGGGAAATGGTATATGATGGTAGGAGATGTCACTGCCACTCAAATGTCCTCTAAATGCCATCAAAACCTTCTGAAGATATATTCAACCAGTGCCTTTTTTAGGCCTGTCTTCTCTTCAAACAAAGGTATATGGCTAGGATCACAAAAACTATAGGTATATTGTTCATACCCAAAAAGTTGAGCTTCCATAGCTGACTGTCATCCTCTACTCCTGCATGCACATAATCATTGTTGTCAATCATGGATTTATTTTTAGATGAGTCATCATCTCTTAGTAAACACTTATGGAAAAGATTCCAGCTTGAACTCTCATCATTTACACCTTCGTTTTCTGTGCTTAGCTCATGTTCAAGCAAAATCCCAATCCTCCTTTCCAATATTCATGCCTATCCAAACTATGGGGCATCGTTAGTATTTGAGTGGCTCTTAGCCTACTCTTTCATTTGAGTGGGCCTGTCACACAATTGTTCAAATCCATGTTGGAAAAAAGGACCTAGATAGGGCTCCTGTTCACCTTATCTGGTGGTGGCCATCATAGTTGAAATTGCTTCAAGTATTATTACCTACAGATCTACTGGTGTGAGACTTTATCATTGTTCTTCAAAGTTTGTTCCCTAACTACTGCTGGTTTATAATATTTAAGATTGGCCTCTTCTAATTGCTGATAGGATATATCCTTGGGAAATGGTATATGATGGTAGGATAGGTTACTTGCACTCAAATTTCCTCTAAATGCCATCACAAACTTCTGAATATATATTCAACCAATGCCTTTTTAAGATCTGTCTGCTCTTCAAACAAAGGTATATGGCTAGGAACATGAAAACTATAGGCATATTGTCCATACCCACAAAGATGAGCTTCGAGAGCCGACTGTCATCCTCTGCTACTGCATGCACAGAATCATTGGCGTCAATCATGGATTTATTTTCAGATGACTCATCATCTCTCAGTAAACACTTCTATAAAATATGCCAGCTTGAACTCTCATAATTTACACCTTTTTTTTTTTTTTTTTTTTTTTTTCTGTGCTCAGATCATGTTCCCCGTATTTCTTCTTGTCAGATCCTTTTCTCTTTCATGTTTTGCCTAATTTTTTTTGTATATCTGATTTATTGCTAATTGTTGATTATTTCAGCAAAAACCGGTGATTGAGATGACCAAACTGAACTTTTTTTTAGTTTTCTTTCTATTTGTTTTCTCTTTTGAAGTTTTTTTTATTCCTTTCAATCGTTGTAATAGTTTAGGTTTGCCGAATTTTGGGTTAAGGGTCCTCTTGTTATGTATGTCGTGTTTACTTTGTTGACATTGTTTTACCATCTTAGTGTTTAGCAACTGTTCAGTGCCATGTACAACTACTAATGAACATCTTTATGCAGCTTATTATTTAGCTTTTTTGGCACCATGTACAACAGCTTATGATCATCTTTACTGCGGTTATTATCAAGAATCATGACTGCACTGCGGTATCTAGAATGACGGTTGGACTGGATCACATATGTAATTATTCATTTGTTTAATTTGAATAGTTACATTTGAAGCAATATGTATTTGTAAATTTGACCCTTTTTTAATAGGAAAATGATAAATGATCGTAATTAAAATGTTTTTATTTGTATCATGATGATTTTAGATGTATTTTTTTGGTATGGTTTTGACACATAATTCATGAAGAATTTTGAACCACTCCTTCTTTTATTTGAGAACATGGTTGCAAAAAAAAATTAAGACAATACATAAATGTAAATGCTATGATCAAAACTCATTTTCAAGGTATACAAATAATAAAACAAGGTAAATGTTACAAGCATTTAATGTCAATGAGTGTGTTCTTGGTGAAGATAATGTGTAAGAATAAAATATTTATGGTTCAATTAGATGAATATGATGAACTTTGTTTTTGGGTTAATTTTTTAAGAAACCATATGAAGATAGACCTCCATATACTATGAGGGATAAGGTGAAAGGTGTTTTGCCATCTTCATTCTCATGTTTCATTGAATGAAAAGGATGTGGTGCACTTTCATACATGAAGAGATGAGTATGAAACTAATGCCAAGTTAGTGGAATTGTTTTAGAATCTTCATGATAGAAATATTGATGATAAGATCACCCTTGACACATTTGTGAAGCTAAAATTGTTGTATTTTATCACCATCATTATTCATGCAACATAATGTTCTTGTTTTTCATCACCCTATTTTCAAAGTTTTGAGTATGTGCATGAGTTATTTTTACAACACACCGAAAATACCAACATACCAATATGTGCATGAGTTATTTTTTCAGTGCACCAAAAATACCAACATACCAAGATAATCAATGCATCAAAATGTATCATGCTAAGTCATCTGTCCATATTATAAATAGTTTTAATTATTCAAAACTAGTTTATTGTCTTTTTGAAACTTATATATAGGAATGTAAGATGAGTGTATGGTTGGCATGTATGAGCATCATGAAATAGATGAGAGTTAGGGTTTGAATCTCTTCTTCGGTGCACATAATATAAGGAGATTGCATGAACCTATCTTATGACTATGACAAGGTTTCCGTTGTAATTTTTTTTGAATATTACATGGATGAATCTTGTTTGTGATTTAATATTAACGGTGTGCCTGGTTTATGATTATATTTTATTTTCATGCTATATAAGTAAACATGTTTTTGTAATTCTTATCATTTTTGGGTGATACTTTATCCTCGTTTCAATATTGAAAATGCCATTGTCGATAGGTTATTATTGTTTTACTAGCTAAACTATGGTTTATTTTTAGAGCCAATAATTGGTTACATTCCTACAATAGAACACACTTTTCAATAAGGAAATAATAATTTATGTCATGGAAACCCTTTAGATGATAAATACAAAGAAAGGGAAATGAAATTTTCAAATAAGGAAATGTAGTTCATTATAATGTATATCTAGCATGGTGGAAGAATATGCCCATCAATACTAAGAGTTGATCATCTATAATTAAGAAATATTGAAAAGAAAATTAGACTATTGGTTTTAATGCTCGTAAAATAAGGTTATGGTAATGGATTTTTCTATTGAATATATCAGCACTTTGAGCACATAAAAACTTAAGTATTTTTGAGGAAGGTCTAAGAGGGAGGTTGCTAAAATTGATATCATTGTACATGTAAAAGTTCTATTTGTAGAAAAAAGTATTAATGAAAATGACACCAGATGCAATGGAGGTGTAATCCCCATGTGACCAAGGGGGTAAGAGAAGAAGGGATGAGGCCAGGGATGATTTTAACGATGAATTTTAGCCCAATGGTGAATTTTCATATTAACATGTTTTTATTTTATTTAATAAATTCGCCCATTGTTTATTTTATATATAGTTGCCCCAAGGTAAATCACATTCATCCCGAAAGAGGGAAAAACTAGAAAATGAATATTAGCCCATGAAAATATTGATTTTTGCCCACATTTGCCCAACTTTTTCCGATTGGGAGGATATATTTGCCCAAATTCGCCCGATGTTTTCCGATTGGGAGGAGAAATGAATATGGTTCACCGGATTTATGGATAATAGGTTGAAAAATTGGTATTTCACCCAGGATTTATGGATAATACGATTAAAAATTTGGTATTTCGCTGGGATTTATGAATATTTCGATAAACTGGTCTTACTTCAACCTCGATTGGGGTAAATTGGACATAGTTCGACTTGGATTTGGATTTGTGGACAATTATTTGAGTAAAATGTGGAGATTTAATCATTTGGGGAAGTTTTTTTTACTAGATTTGGTCCATATTTGAGCAAAACATGGATAAATTTAGTTAAGTGAGGGCATTTTTTACCTATATAATGGTACAAGAGTTAGGCTCAACATCAAGCTTGATTTCTATTGAAAATCGTTCTTTGCAATGGTTGAGTGGATTTGTGGAAAGCAATTTCACAAGGTTTCTTCTATCTGGAGGCTTTTTACAGTTTAGTTTCTTGAATCTTCTTTAAATTATTTCTTTTCTAGTTTATAGCAGAAGGTTGAAGCTGAATCAGCACGAAATTTTGCTAGTCTTAGACCATCACACGAAATTTTGCTAGTCTTCATTAATTTCTTTAACAGGTGCACCTTCTATTAACTTAGAAAATGTTGGGCTGACAGAATTTTCCCCCCTGCTACTCATAGTTGTTGAATATGCAATACCAGCTGTATGGAATGTTCCACTTGGAATTGATCTTTTATCTTGTCCCTTCCCTGATTGAATATGCCTTTGGAGCTTCAATTCATTCTCTTTTGTTTCAATTTGATTTCTCAAGTTCTCCAAGTCAGTGCCACTTAGTTTAGTTACAGATGAGCTAGGCTTGAAAGCATTTTTCTGGCCAATTGAACCATTGTGGCCAACAATAGGCTTTTTATTATAGGATGAATGCCGAGGTGGACCTTCTCCATACCCCATAGAAGTCACACCACGGACTTGCACTGCACTTGACATGGTTGTACGAAATGCAACTAACTGCTTCTACATCATAGCCATTTGCTTTCGCATCCCTGGGGTTTGTTGCGATGTTGTTGTAGCCATGTGTGAAGAAGATGAAAGTGATTTGCTTGCTCCCACTTGTATTTTCCCTTGATGATCCATATTTCTCACTTCGATCCACTCTCCAACTTTGTTCTTCACCCTCATTGTCACTATCTCCATCAGAGAATCTAATCACAAGGTTATCATCCTTCTCTTCTGCCACAGGAGATCTAATAGCAGGGTGTAGATCTTGTAAACTGGATAAGAAGACATCATTTTCCTTATGTACACATAATGGAACTAATTTTGCACTAGAAACTTGTAGTTGTGTCCCATTTCTGTCGAACAAATTATTTGTGAAAATAAATTTCCAAGATGAGAGTGGGTGCAGTGGTGGTTGCTTTCTCTTTCTCTTCTTATTGGGCATGGAAACCATAGCCCTTGATCTAAGTTCTTTAATATCCATAGTGCCAAAATTGACTTCTGAACTAAACTTCTTCAACTTGGAAGGTAAAAAACGTAATTGGGGAGGTCAAACCCTCTCTTACTCTTACCGTATGCTCTGCCCCGCCCTATCCTCTCTCCTCTGTCTTTGTTGGTCATTTCTTTCATCCATTTACCAGTTGCCACGAGGTAGAAACAAGAAGCTCCATGTCTTTGAGAGTTTCCTTGTCAACTACTTAATGTGTGGCAAGGGCAACACTGATTCCTAGTGGTTAATCCCTGGATCTTTCAATTTCTTCAAACTATGATATAAATCCATAGGAATTGTTGAAAAGTTTCCAATTTTTGTTTGATTTCTTTGTGAAAATATGATATTAAGCCCTAAGAATTTATAGGTTTTTTTTTCAATTTGTTTTGTTGAAAATGCATCATATAGTTCATTATAATTCAATATACATGTACATGATGCTTTTAAAATCCCCAACCAAAGAGTTGATACACAAAGACTTCTACATTTTTTTATACATATAAATCTAGGGGGGGTTCTTAAAATCATCCCTGTCTGCGTGTGAAACCAATCATGGATGTGGCTCTAATATGACAGAATGAGTGGAGGTATCATGCCCATAGTTTAGAACATGGGATATATGGGAAAGGAGTTGAGGTAACATGCCTACTCTGAGAAATTTTGTTGTGGGAGCATGCTTTCCTCATGGTTCTCATTCAGGAGCTGAGGGCATATGATTGCTCTGCTGTGGGAGATGACATGCCTCACAGGACAAAGTAGTTGAACTTCCAAGCCTAGTTGAACCATGCAAATGGGCTATGGTCTTTGTTGGGAATTAGTTGACTAGGAAAGTTGCCTGAACTAGTATTGCAATGCTACCTAATTTTCAAGAACCCTTAGTTTGAAGACTCTGAACTGCATTGCAATTTGCATAGTGCTAAGTGGGATAACCTACAGGTTGAGCATG
>LPNX010353437.1:298591-371811 GCA_001517045.1 Pseudotsuga menziesii | reverse complement strand
CCACCCTAGAATCAAAGAACAAAAATTCGTTAACCTTGATGTGTTTTTTATTCATATGAAATGTGCCAGTGGCATCTTATCAAGAATGGCATTACGATCTTCTATCGACAATTCCCATTTTTTGATGCTTGGAATTTTTCCTACTCTTCATTGCCTTCAACTGCAACCGGGATGCTATGACCAAATGACTGTATTAAGCACATATAACATTTGACTCATAGTCTTAAAAAAGAATATGGTCTTTACATTTCCTTACTTCTGCAAAGAAATGCCCCATTAAAACCATTGAACCCACACCATACGTATAATTTGACAAGTCTTTAAATTCTTGCATCAACGTTCTTTTTGAGCTAGTGCATCTCAATAAATAATAATGCACTTTTTCTGGATTATCTACCGGTGCAATGACAGAAAATACATCACCTTCTCTAACCAAATCAGAAACATTATCATAATCTTTGTCAATCACAAGCGCTTCATTGTCGTACTCTACATCGCTGATATTTCCAAACGGGGGAAATGGTGTTAATTCTTGGTGTCTCCATGGTTTCAAAAATTTGTTAGTCTAGTTTCGACACTCATCCAAGGACTCTACATCATCAATACATGCAAGACAAAAGAAAGAGTACTTTCGTTTCTCGATTGCGTGTATATTTGTCATTTTCTTACTCCTAATGGAGTGTAAGCCCGTTGTTTTTCAGGATTGCAATACAATTATGTGGCATTGATATTTCAACATCACCCATTCCAATATTCTAGAAAAACCTTCTCACATTACCCATCCTTTCATTGAATTCATGGCTCAAATTTGTTTGCACCAATTAACAACATCGTTTGAATTTGCAAGGTGAGAAGTAGAGTGATTCATTTGATATCTCCTGAGTGCATGTTTCACACAGGCCCCAACACCATGTTATCCTTTTCCATGTCTCGTTTCAAAAAAACTCCATGTGTGGTGAACATCCGTGTTTCTATGAAGGCGATACAACCATAAGAATGAGCGCGCTGATTTAAATTGAGCAACACAACCATCTGACCACACCCAATTTTCTTTAAAAGTGGCTTTTCATCTTGATAATTATTTATAAAGAATACCAAAACAATGTTGGACAAAACATGTATCATGTCTACGATCGTCACTAATGTAGAAATGATACTCCTTAATCACTTCATGATTATTTTCATTGCTATCAAAACCATCAACATTAAGCTCTGCATGTGTATACATAATATGAACAAGTATAGATACCTGATCTGAATGATAATACTCACTCGGTATCTCCTTTTGCGGAGTGAAAGTATAATTTTTCAGAAAAATCGACAATGGATAATATTGTTCCTTTTCCAAATACATATCGTGATTGCTTGAACTGTAAGTCCTACCATCGTGCTAAGTGAGAATGCTTGATATATATCTATATATTTGATCCCTGAGCAAATTCATAAAATCTGTCAAAGAGATATCACTTTCAACTAAATTAATCTTTCTTTATGTTGTTGTTGAATCTGTAACAAGAGTATAATCAACATATTTATATCTCTTCCATTTCATAATGTGATTTGATATTTGAGGATCGTTTGCATCAATGTGGTAGTTAGCATTAAAAAGGGCCAAATCATAACATTCCTCACAGTTTTTTACCTCTGGCGCATTGTTTCTTATAGAATACTTGATCATTCTCTTGTGCACATAATATTTTAGATACAAATTCACTAACACTCGCAGGAGTGGGGTTATTTGGCCAACACTGCATGTCAAAATCTAGAAATGTCTCATAATATAATTCGAATTCTACATGGTATCGACAACAACATGTGTCACGAACAACGATGGGCCTAACATACCATGGTTTAAGCTTCACAAATGTGCTAAGGGAAATATTCACATCAACATTACTCTCCATAAAAGTTTTGAACATTTCCACTTGAGTGATCTTTGTTATGTGTTTGGGATGAGTTTCATAGTTTGCTTTAGATATACAACGTCGCACAACATCCTTTTCATTTGGTAAGAAAGGAGAGTTTAAATGCCAAAAATATTTCACCCTGTCTCTCACATTATCTGGAAGTCTATCTTGATAGGGTTGCCTACAGATAACACCCCAACATGCAACTTCATCATCCTCATCTAATTGAACCCTAACATTTTTATGCTTCCATAAAAAATTTCTTGATGTTTTTAATAGTCTTGCAGTAGTAGAAAACAAACGACTATTTACAGTGTTTTTTGCCACAACCCTTGTTAGAATAGATTTACGAGCAACCATGTAATTATGAGATGGCTTTTTTACAAGTGATGCAAGGACCGATGTCATATTTTGTGATACAATCTCATTTGATTTAGCCTCTTTGACATTTTTAATGCCCAATAATGTCATTGCATTTCTTAGACATTTTCACTTTAACAACTTATTTAACAATTGAGCTTGTTCTATGACATAAATACCTTCAAAATATTCTTTGAATATCTTTTTTACTCTATAACGAGCTATATGATCACGCATCAAAGGTCCCATTTCTTCAATTTTACTTGAATCCATATTCTCCGAAAATGTATCGTCAATGACGATATTGTTGCAGCTTCTAATTAATCTTTGTGAATTGGTAAGTGTGGTAGGATGTTGTATGTTGGATGTCGACCTTGCATACAAAAATATATATAAATTTATCTAATTGCGAACTTTCAAATCATATATATATATATATATATATATATATATATTATAAAGTAAATTATAAACGTATCAAAATTTAATTACTCACCGATCATCATCTCAATATCGACGCTACCATAGTTTTATCCACATTTGTCATTTCCTCGTCACCTCCATGTTCTTCGTTTCTTTCATCAACGTGTTCCTCGACAATCTGCATTCCTTCATCACCACCATGTGTGAGGTTCACATTTTGAATTTCTTCGTCACCGCCAAGTGCCTCCACATTTCATTCCATTGCTCTTTTTTCTCTTAACTTTCTCATGTTTCCACACTTTTTCTCTTTCCTTCTCTTCATCAGTTCTGGTGCGATCATATTTTCTTTTGCAATTCCTTCGATTTCCCATGTTGAAGGAATTAAAACCTAAAATCTAATGCATTAAAAGATATGAGAATTGAGAGTTAAATACATACATTGAAAAAACAATAACAACAAGACTCAACAAGAGTAATATGCTAAGCATTATTATATGAAAAAATTACCAAATTGTTGAATGTGGTTGTCATTGATGTCCAAGGAGTTTAGTAATGACAAATGAATAAGCAAGGACATGATCTGGCAGGGAAAAGCTTAGTGAAAGACAAATTTGAATGACAGTTAGGAAACTTAATGACATGGAAAGTATAATGATGTGGCATGTGTGATGAGGCTAGAAAGACACATGATTGTGTCTTGGTGCTATCTTTAAGTCACTGTTGAAACCTGACATCATTTTGGAAGATGAATTGCAAGTCTGGAAATTGACTAAGTGTGGAAAAATGAGTAAAAAGTAATCTAAGAGAATGCCCTCCATAATCAAGGGTTTCACTAACATTCCCACACCATGATACTATGCTATAGCTTGTTGAAGTGGATATCTATTCATGGTCTCAGGTTTCCTTAATCGCTTCTGAGGAAAAACTTATAGGTATGCCAAAATAAGGTTTTGCACCAGAGAATGTAAAATTACCTAGAAGTAGTCTTAGGAAAATTCCCGCCATAAATCATAGTTTAAAGTAAATGCTTGCAGCATATGGTCAAGTTGTACGCTATTGTTTTTCTACCTAAACATGATCTCAGTTTGTATTAAACATATTTGATGAAAAAATTAGGGATCTTCCAAAATAGGGTTTCAGGATAAATTTTTGAGAAAGTCCTAAAAATGATTAAGTGTTGGAAAACTGGCTCAGGTGGCCTTGGGAAAATGCCCGTTGTACGTAATGGGTGAATGATAAAAATAATATGAAACTACCATGCTATAGCTTGTTAAGAAGGGTATCTCTCCATAGTCTTAGTTTTCACAGAAGGTGTTTGATGAAAAAATTAATAGCTTGCCAAAATAGGGGTTCAAGTTGCTTTTAAACCAAAGTAGGAAATCTACCTAAGTGGCCTCAGGGAAATGCCTGCCATAGCTTGTGGGTTGAAGAAAATTATTGCACCATATGGTCATTGTGTAGATGGTTGTTTTGTCTACCTGTCCACATCTTCAGATCAACTTGGAAGTGCCTAAGGAAGAAGTTATGGATATGCCAAAATAGGGTTTCAGGATAAACTTTGGAGAAAGTCTTAAAAATGACTAAGTGTTGGAAAACTGGCTCAGGTGGCCTTGAGAAAATGCTTCCTGTACCTAATGGGTGAATGATAAAAATAATATGAAACTACCATGCTTTAGCTTGTCAAGAAGGATATCTCTCCATAGTCTTAGTTTTCACAGAAGGTGTTTGATGACAAAATTAATAGCCTGCCAAAACAGGGTTTTAAGTTGTTTTTACACCAAAGTAGGAAATCTGCTTAAGTGGCCTCAAGGAAATGCCCACCATAGCTTGTGGGTTGAAGAAAATTACCGCACCATATGGTCATTGTGTAGATGGGTGTTTTTTCTACTTGTCCACATCTTCAGATCGACTTGAAGGTTCGTGAGGAAGAAGTTATGGATCTGCCAAATAGGGTTTCAGGATAAACTTTGCGGAAAGTCACGAAAATGACTTAAGTGTTGCGAAACTGGCTTAGGTGGCCTTGAGAAAATGCTTTCCGTACCTAATGGGTGAATGATAAAAATAATATGAAACTACCAGGCTCTAGCTTGTCAAGAAGGATATCTTCCCATAGTCTTAGTTTTCACAGAAGGTGTTTGATGAAAAAAATAAGAGCTTGCCAAAACAGGGGTTAAAGAAAATACCTCGATTAAAAAAACATTTTGTGGCCTGAAGAACTTGGATGATGCGAAATCTTAGCAGATCTACAAAATCTGATATGTGAACTCTCGGCTGCAATGTAGATATGAAAAATCTCGGCTGAACAAGGAATTTTCAAACTCTCGGTGGAAAACTGATCTGCAAACTCTCGGATGAAAAACACACTGCAAACTCTTGACGAAAAAGCGCTCTGCAAACTATCGGCTGAAAAACAGATTAACAATTCTCGAATGAGAGGTTGATGAAAAATATCTCGTACGAGATCCTATATATACACTTCTCGGGCAAGAAATTGTGGAATCTCGACGGAATCATGGGAGTTTAATGTGTCGGCCCCTAAAAAATTCTCGAAGCATTATTTGACAAAACTCTCAACTGAGATATATTTTACGTTTTCATCCGAGAGTTTAAAACAACTTTCGGTCGAGAGATTTGCTTAACTCTAAGTTAGATTTTGAGTGAAACTAACTCTCGCCCAAGATATTTTAAATGTCTCGGCTAGGATATATTTTGAGTTTTCATTCGAGAGTTTAAAACAACTTTTGGTCGAGATATTTGCTTAACTCTGAGTTAGATTTCGAGTGAAACTAAATCTCACCCAAGATATTTTAAATGTCTTGTTCGAGAGATTTTAGTCAACATTTCCAGCACCATTTCTGCAATTTTCAGAAATGTCTCACTTTAGAAAGGTTGAAACACTGCAAAACATGAGAATTACCTGTCGGAGTTTATACCAGTAGATTCATCATTCAATCTACTTTCTCATCATATATATATTTTTTAATTTCATTCAGGATTTCTATTTTTTACTATTTTTTTCTAAACTTTATCATTAAAAAAATTAGTGACTTAAAAATTAGTGACAATGAAAATTCAATATCATCATGAAAATGAGACCAAAAAAATTCAAAAAATCACAAGGTTTTTCCTTGCAGTTTCCTCTTCAAAAGGGTGCTTTTAGTTTTTTTGATAAGAATCACATTTGAAAGAAAATGAGATGACAAAAACATGTGTCATTAAGGCACCATTTTTGGTACATATGTTATTTCGATAAATAATAAAAATTAGCGTATAAGTCTAAAAATCCTCAACATATAGTCCATGCACAACTGCAATGAGTGTAGATTATGAGTATACATTTCGTTTCCCTAAAATAAATAACTATCTCTAAGAAAAATGTAGGGCACAAAGGTCACTCATTATTCATACTTAAAATTTTAAAGTATATGTCGTTGGTGCACGCCAAATTTTCCCCACTATATGTCAATAATTTAAAAAAAAATGAGTACATAGCTAATTCAATTCTGTAAAACATTTGTGTTTCCTTCAAGGTGAAATTCCTAAGGGAGATATTGGTTTGAAGGGGTTGAAGTTGAAAAACATAAAATTTTGTAATTTGTTTTATCAAAAAACAAGCAAAAGTGTTTCCCAACTTCATGTTTTCACCCTTGGCCCACCAATGGACAACCTTGTATGAGTCCCCTAGATGTCTAAAATAAACTAACATGGACACATTACTAAAGATTTCAAAATAAGTTGAAGATAAGGAACCCATACTCTAATTTACTCTCGTTGGAGCTTCACTCCTATTTGCTTTTGGAGCAACCTCAAACACAACCATCCTACCTTGTCATAATTTTTTGCAATATTAATTTTGAAGACAATTAGTAGGAACATTCCTATGTTTCTCAACTACAACATGAATTTGTATATTGAATGTGCAAATGAGGGACTTGTGTCTTAATTGAAGCTTCTTAAGCTCAAGCACCATGAAAAAGACCTTGAAACACAACACAAACTCCCTTTAAGGGATCTTTGGCCTTTAGATGGGAGCAAAGAATACTTTCCACGAGGAGAATAGCATAATATGTAATGCATTGGTAATTTATGACATCTCTAATTGATTTGTCAATATAGACTAGTGTACCCCACCAAAATGATTCAAAATAGACACCTAAAAGAATAAAATTGATTTTGGACTTAGAGTGCTAGCCCTAATCATCTGATAAGGAATAATATGTCAAAAGGTTGAATTTCAATTTAGGTGGGATGGAACACAACTTCTCCTTTTAAACATCCACCTAAGTAACATACCCATATGATATTATGACACTTAAGGTGGTGATTAAAAATGAAAATTATTTAATTAATAAAAGATAGTACATGATTTAACTAATGAACCCATGTTAGATGTGAGATATGGTTAGTTCTCTTTGTAATGGGTTTATGTTAGTGGATGGATTCCAATTAAGCCTATCTTATTGGACATTAAATGTCAAAAAGAATGGAAGCTAAGGGTGGGATGAAAGATAAATGTCATATTAACTAGTTAAGTTGAATTATACAATCACATAAAATATAAAATATAAATATAAAGTAAATTGAACAAGATATTAAAAATGAAAAAAGGAAAATCATGATATGATGAAAGATAAATATCATATTGATTAATTGAGTTGAATTAAGTAACCACATAACAAAATGGACAAGAAGTGATTTGAACATAAAACATAATTAGATATTGAAAATGAAAAAAGGAAAATCATGATATGATAAAGATAAATGTTATATTGATTAATTGAGTTGAATTATGCAACCATATAACAAAATGGACTCGAGGTGATTTGAACATAACTAGATATTAAAAGTCTAAAATGAAAAATAGTGCCGAGATGACAGATAAATTTCATATTGATTAATTGAGTGAGACTATACAATTGAATAAAGCATGGCAAAAGAAAATTAAGGTAAACTAAACTTAAGTAGATATTGAAAGTTAAAGAAGGAAAACCAAGGTGCATGAATGATAAATGTCATGTCAAATAATTAAGTTGAAATATGGAATCAAATAGAGTACAACAAAATAAACGTGAATTGAACATGATTAGATAATAAAAGTGAAAGAAAGAAAATTATGGTGCAATGAAATAAAAATGTCATGATTAATTGAGTTGAAGCATGCAATCAAGTAGAATACAACAAAGTTGAATTAAGTGGATTGAGCATAAGTTTTTATGAGTGCTATAGGTGAAGGTATTCATGCTTCTATTGGTTGAATTGTGCACGATAAAAAAAAGTTCTTAATCTATGATGGAAGCTTCATAAGTTGCAAGTAATGAAATTGTTCTTAGTGAACTAGATGATTACTATGACAGGTATAGCGGGTACTTTGAGGCATGGATTGAAAAAAAAGATAGCCATTGGTGGCGTTAAGTATTCAAATTGTTAATGGTAAGCATTCCAATGGTCTAAATGTAATACCAAACACGTGAATCTTTACAGGAAACTAAAATAAAACCATAACCTAAATATTCCCATTCACCTGAGAAGAAATTGTGTTGCCTCTTGACTGGCATGACAGTCTTGCACAGTCAAGTCTCCGACTCTTTCTATTTTCCCTTCGTTATAGAGACAGGATGTGTTTGCTGGCAAGTATTTGTTTGTTTCTCCTTACTGATAAAGTAGATTGACACAAAGGTATCTCACTGTCATGGTCATCATAAAGATAAAGATCAACGACTGGCTTCATTACGGGCATATTTGTCACCTTCTGCTGCTGCGAGACCATACATTTACAAATACTACCAATATATCGTATCATAAGAATTGATAACTCTCGATTCAAATCAGTATATCGGAGCTTAAGAATTGATAACTCTCGCCTCAAATCAGTATATTGGATCTTAAGAATTGATAACTCAAATCAGTATATTGGCTTCTCACATAAACAGAATTCCCAGTCCAAATTTGGATTTGAAGGCTTAACTTTAGTATAGAGTGTACACCATGGATAATACTTGCAGGAATAAACCGCCAATTGTTGGCAATAAGATTACGATTCTAAGTATTGACGGAGGAGGCGTCCGTGGGATTATCCCAGCAACCATCCTTGAATTCCTCGAGGAAAAGCTTCAGGTATTGGTTTAACCTAAGTTAACCTTACGGCTTTTTTTTGTTTCCAAGTTTAAAAATTGGCAGTAAAATTACATTATACACTGGTTTATCAAGCCCATCTGAATAATCAAGTAAGACATAGCTGTTAAAAAACAAAGGCTGTTAAATTAAACTTCACAGATAACATCTCAAGAAAGTATTTCTCATAAGTATAGAAACTGATATAAAAATTGAGACTGTATGTCAACCCACATACATAAAGTTTCAAAAAAATAATCTCACGTCCAAATACATGAGCTCTATAAAATAATCTTATGTCCAAATACATGAGCTTTATAATAGAGCAGTTTTTTTTTAAGCTTTATATTCATAAAGAACCAATTCTATAATTAATTAGAGTCATTCCAAAACAAAGAAGGATAATAATTAAGGAGATTTAAGGATACCCCATAACAACAAAAATTAATAAAAACTGTTCTGCAAATACTAAATAGATAAAATTGCACAAACCAAACCTCACTGGAAACAAAATGGCCATCAAACTGCGTCATATGGTTAGCTTCGTGATGTCATCTGTGCCATGTACCAGAAGTAAGATATAAACCAGTTTTTGATATTGATTTAGAAGCTATATCCCTTTCTCTGTATAGGTGATGAAAAGGGATTATATATATATAAACCTGCAAGTGCCATTAGATTATTATATAAATGCCCATAAAATATTATGAACATATATCAATTGGATAACAAGTCATGAATTAAAAAAAAAAATTTGAATGTTTTAAATGCCTACATAGACTGACTGCCAAATTGAGAACAAGTTCATCTAGATGATTTAAGCATAATCCTCATTTTGCTTTGAAATTTTACTGACCTGCTCCATCAAAATAAACCCATACCCACAAATTTATTAATTACTGGGATTTAATCAAGAACTTCATATCTATCTGGATTTAATAAAGGATTTAAATTCATTTAACACATACCTTGAAATATATAATTCGATCTTCAAGTAACTTTGAATTGTTTAGCATATGCCAAATACTCCAACACCCCACGAAACAGTTTTTTATATTATAAGGTCAAGGGAAGGTATTAAGATTATGGTAGAAAGGATTATAAACAATTTGATTTAAACTTTTAGTAATTGTTATATAATGTCTCTCAACTACAATTTATTTTAATCTCAACAACTATTGAAATTACTTATATCTAAATAAAAGATTGTAACTTAATTCTTAATTTCTCTTTTGAAAATTCTGTCTATACACTTTGAACTTTCAGAGCCTTAGAAGGCAGAACAAAACAATCATCCAAAGTTATTATTTACCCTGATGTTTCTTCAATTTCCAATCCTACAACATAATTTGTTTGCATTAGTGTTATCTGAAAATTCTAATTTGAGTTGTCCGGAGTATAACAGAAGGATGACGGTCCAGACGTCAGTATAACTGATTATTTTGACGTCATTGCCGGAACCAGCACGGGGGGATTGATTGCTGCGATGTTAGCCGCTCCAAATAAGAAGAATCGTCCACTGTTTGCTGCAAAGGATATTTCTCAGTTTTATTTAGACAACTGTCCTTCTATTTTTCCACAGACATCGTCAGTAAAATCCTTTATTTTTCTTTTTTTTCCACAGATATGATCAGTAAAACAGTTTATTTTTCTTCTATTTTGTTTTAACAATTTATGGCTATTTCTGCTTCTATTTTTCTGTGACAAACAACATAAAATGAAACATTACAGAAGCATCTTGGCATCGGCAAGGGTTCTGACTGGCCCCAAATATTCTGGGAATTACCTGCACAAGATTGTGAAAAAGTATTTGGGAGATAAACGATTACATCAGACACTGACCAACGTCGTGATCCCCACATACGACATCAAAATAGAGCAACCTGCAATCTTCTCTACCTTTAAGGTAATCCTTTTCTCATCTTATAAGTAATCTAACTTTGAATAACAGAATGGACTGATATAGACTAAACCTATTTTCCAGTCCAAACAGAATGAATTGACAAATGCATTCTTGTCCGACGTCTGCATTGGATCTTCAGCAGCTCCAATATATTTTCCTGCGTACTACTTCCAAACACGAGATACCTCAGGCAATACCAAAAGCTTCAATCTCATAGATGGGGGAATTGCAGCGAACAATCCAGTAAATACTTTTCAATCTCTGAATACTGTAACTATGACAATTGAAATTAAAATTTAAATTAAAATTTTCTAAACGTTCTGTAAATTGGTGTTCTGTAAAATGATTTTGTTGCAGACATTACTTGCCATAAACGAGGTGACTGAACAAGCTCTCCGAGGCAATCCAGATTTCTTATTTCCTCCTTCCGAAACTCGGGTGAATTATAAACCTATATGCTTATAATTAGTTTTATGCACGCACAAGTATTATTACCATTGGCCTTTGAAGGAACTAACTGAACTGATCAAACTGTCATGTGTTCTAAATAGGATTGCAGCAAGTTTCTGGTGCTTTCTCTTGGAACCGGACAGAAAACAGCTAGTTACAATGCCACTGACGCTGCCAAATGGGGCCTTTTTGGATGGTTATCCAACGGCGGTAAAGTGCCCATAGTTGACATGTTTACGCAATCAAGTGCAGATATGGTGGACATCCACGCATGTGCTGTGTTTCAAGCCTTTAAATCGGAGCAGAACTATCTAAGAATCCAGGTTCTTTCCTTCTCTTTTGTTTAAATATTTCATTGGTTTGTTGGTTTATGGTTTAGAGATTAGAGCATAACATAATTTAGTCCCGTCTAAATACCCTCCATATTGGAGAGGTCTAATTACGAATTGCATAATTGGGATCAGGTTGAATTATCAGGAAATACAAGCTCAACCGATCTCTCAACTAAGAAGAATATGGAAGACCTGGTAAAGATTGGGGAAAATCTTTTGGATGTTCCTGTTTCAAGAGTGAATATAGAGACCGGCCTGTTTGAGCCGGTAACAGGTGAAGGCACCAACCGGGATGCACTCACAAGGTAAACTTCGATAACGATGAGTAGTATTTTTCATGAAATTTGTATCTTAAAATTAATGGATTTTAATGGGTTGGAATGATTTGGCAGGTTTGCGAAGGCACTATCAGATGAAAGAAAGTTACGGTTATCGTCCTCGTAATCGTCTTCCACGACTTCACTCCGTTCTTTAAGGTTAAACGTCTGTGCATCGGAATAAATTGAATGCGTTCAACTGTGTTTCACTTTGTTTGGTCAATTTCATCCGGTTGAAGTTGAAACATGTTTAACGGTTTAAGCAAATCTTAACCACTATACAGACTTTTAACGGTTTAAGCAAATCTTAACCACCGTACAGACTTTTAACGGTTTAAGCAAAAACATGTTTTTCGTTAAGGACAAGTTTTGTTCTAGCGTGTCTGATATCAGTCCGTTGGAAGTGAATTTGAAATAAGTTTCATCTGCACCCGTCTTATCTGAATTTAAATTTAGCTATTATACATTTACATATAAGCACGACATTTCTTTATTTTATTATTTTAATCTTTTTTAATAAATTTTGTTGTTTTAATTCAATTATATTTACTATATATAATTGGTATACATTCTTTTTCATGAATGAACTCAAATATTGGTGATCTTGCCCCCACATTAGTCATGTTGGACACCAAGGATGTTGCGTATTTTGGCATATGAAATAGATGATAATAGTTTCGTTTTGGTTGTCTTGAAGTAAAATTTTAAAATGTTGTTAGTTAATTTTGAAAACGGATTAATGGTCCAAAACTTATAGGCATTTCATAAGAATAGAAACTTGACTACCTTAAAACTTGTGTGATGGCTCTATGATCTAGTTGTGTAATCTAAAATTTCTTATTGTTAGTTAAATTTTGGTTGTTAATTTAACTTGTACCAAAATTTTGAGACCATCTAGTAAGTGCCATTGGCATATAGATAAAAACTAGGATTAAGTGCTAACATGAGAAGTTTACATGTTCATCTAATAACATATTAATATAGATTAAAATAATAATAACATAATAATATATATAAAATAATATAGATCAAAACTAAGCTTAAGTGCTAAACATAAGATGTTTATGTGTTCATGTAATAATTGTGTTAAGGAACTTAGGTAAAATATGAGAATTCATTTGTAGATCTATTTAAATGTATATTTGAATATATATTTTACTTTTAGCACATTCAATTTTGATGGGTAAAAATTGATTAGATTGTTATGTTTACCTATTCATAATTGTTAGGTAACTTAGGTTAAAAGACTAGAATCCATTTGTAGCTTTAATTAAGTGTATATTTTAATATATTTTGACTTTTATGGCATTCAATTTTGATGGGTTAAAATTGACTAGATTTTTATTCAAAGATTCTTGTCTATTTGAATAATAACAAAATATTTCCTGGCGTTTTTTCTATAATCACAAAGTGAAATTATTGTGAAATAGAAAATCAAATTTTATTTATAAAAATGCACAAAATTATATAAAATGTTACTCCATAATTTATTTTTGGTTCATTTAGCTCGTGCCTTACTTAACAAATAAGGAAATATATTAATGTTGATTAAGAAAAAAGGACCGGAGGGACGAGGATGGAGTAGGGAAGGCTTTTTACTAGGGTTTTGGATTTTGGAAGGTTGATTATGTAGTATGGTGTGAGCTAATTGGAAAGTTTGACAATGAATTGGGCGTATAGTGGGGGATTTGTTGACATGGTAGATGAATGGGTTCATTTGAGTGACAAGGTGGAACTATTGTTAGACTCGTGTGATGATGAGATTTGGGCATGAGAAGGGTTATTTTGGTCTTATGTGAAGTTTATACAGTTGACGTAATAAGCGTAAGGATCTCAAGGATATTTGTCAGGAGAAGTCACCCAGGGATGTCACCTATGAGATACATGATGGCTTAGTCAGGAGGTTTGGTGGAGTAGTAAAACTAGTGGTTGAGACATTTGAGTAAGAGGTTAGCAAGGGTATTATCCTGATTGTATAAGGAGCTAATGATGCGGTAGATATAGAGAGGCTTAGTGAAGGGATTCATGATCTAGGACATTCTAGTTATTAGTCTCCAAACCGAGAATGATTTTTTGGAAACCTCAAAATCTAAATCCACAAGGGAAGTAATTAGGACTATTGTTCTAGATGTCGGGTAAAAACAAGCTACAAATCATGAGATTAGAGCTTGGAAAGCCCGTTCTAATAGACATAAAATGATATTTTGTAGAGATGTGAGTCTAGAGGAAGCCACACATATCTATTTATCATATTTGGTGGGGATATTTGGATACTAGTCCATGAACATGAATGATATTGGAAGGCAGGTAGTGGAAAACAAGAAACTTATGTTGGGATGCAACCCCTTGATTTCTATTTTGATCAAGTGTTTGTATTGTTTTAAAGTCAAGGATGAGGAAGATGCCGCTAAGATTTTATGTGGGTTATGGATATATGGTAAGGGATTCTTGATGTTAAATAGATAGAGCCATTAATTTGATCCAACAAACTAAAACAAATTCCTCTCAAGTTTTAGAATTGTGAATCCTTTGCAACAGTCAAGAATGAGCTTGGTCATTTTCTACATGTTGAGAATTTGATGTTAAATCCTTGAGAAGACAATCATATTGGACATGTGCTCTATCCAAAATTGGCATTCACCAAGGATTACTAGAAGAAATAGAAATATAATGGAGGGGGGAGTCATTTGTCATGTCATGGATGTGCCAGAGGGTGGGTCGACTGAGAAAAAGATATATTGGGGGAGGATTGGGGTTCAATGTGGATCAAAATGGTGAGTCTAAAACATAGATGATCTTAAGAACCCCCCAGTTTATATGTATAAAAATGGGTGAATCTTCCCGATATATAGGAAAACTGAAGGCGATTTTATCAATAATATAATATGTATATATAATTTTTTGGTGAATATTTCATTTTATTATATGATGCTGTAAAATATTGGTGAATATTTCACTAAATTATAAGATATTATAAATTATTGGCTAATATTTCACCAAATTATAAAATATTGTAAAAAAGTTGACAAATATCTTACTTAATTATAATTTTTTGTAAAAATTTGGTGAATGTTTTAGTCATTTATAAAACAAATTGAATGACACTTTGCTTGTTAAATCTGAGTTCAATCCTTCTTCAAATGTTGATTTCATTTGTTATATTTCAAGTCTTGGTCTCAATAACAAATGGTAGTGGCATTAATGATGCCTTCATATCCAAGAAAACTATGTGGATCTTGTAGAAATGTATTCTAAATGTGGATGTTTGGAGGATTCATGTAAAGTGTTTGACCAAGTGCCAGAGTGAAATACGGTCTCATGGAATATAATGCTTTTAGGATATGCTCAACATGGACATGGTAGGGAGGAACATTAACAAATAGGTTCTTGGGGTGAAGATTTCCATTCATAGCTCATATTTCTATTCATAGCCATTCATAGAAAAATATTGTTGTAATAAATACAAAACATAATTTTCATCTCTTTCAACATTAACACTCCAATAGTCATTTTGTTAAAGTTGGTCCTTGATACGACTTAACAATTGTAATGTACTGAACATAAACAATAGCAATAGTACAATAAACTAATGAATAATAATTAATAAACAATAAAGCTGCTAGTTTAGATCTGGTTTGGATAAGCCTTAAGCTCTTACATATTTTGAATCAACTCTTGCCACTGCAAGGACAAGCTTCCAAAATACATGCTATGAGTTTGAGAGAGAGGGTTAGAGTGCAATTGGATTAGGTCATGGACAAACACTAATAACAAGATATACTAGTCACCAAGAGTGAAGACCCTAGAAGTAGATATACTTAGTCCCAAGCAAAAATATGCACCCTCTAGCAAACTTAACACAGTCATAGACCAATTGTGGAGTCTACAAACATACATATCCAAATTAGGAAGAGCCACCACATTCTCAAGATCAGCCATAGAGGGTTTATATAGTCCATGGCCTACTTGAAAGGACTGTTATAGCCCATGGCTCATCCCTGTCAAGCATAGTCACGACTAGCTAGGAAGGATAGATCACAATCCTGAACAACTAGGAGGAGGCCAAGAAATTCACTCCCATCCCACAAGGGCTCCAAAAACAGTCATGACCTACTAGAAAAGGTCAAATATAGTCACGGCCAGTAAGGAGGAGGCCAAGAACAGTCACGTCCATTTAGAGGGAGGTCAAACATAGTCACCAACAATCACAACCTACACATGAGGGTTCCAAACAGTCACAGGTTGTCAAAGAGGGGTAAAGATAGTCATGATTCACCCCTGGAGGAAACAAAAACAATCACGACCTTGTAGAGAGATCATTCCCAACCCTTAAGGGATCAAACTATCCATGGCCCATCCATGGAAGACCATACAAAGTCACAAACTAGCACAAGAGAAAAATGACATAGTCACCAACAATCATGGCTGATCTAGGAGGGATCAAAATAGCCATCAACAATCATAGGAGAACCCTAGAGGCTACAAATAGACACATCCCAACTACGAAGAGGCGCCACATTTTGAAGTTCAACCATATAGGGCTTATACAATCCAAGACCTAGCTAAAAGGACTGTTACAACCCACTACCTAGCCCTAGAGGGTTGCAAAAGAGTCACGACCTGCTAAGAGGATTCCAAACATAGTCACAACCAGCTAGGAAGGGTAGATCACAATCACGTCCATCTAGGAGGAGGCCAACACAATCACTCCCAACCCATAGGCGCTCCCAAAACAGTCACGACATGCTATAGAAAGTCAAATACAATCATGACCAGCTAGGCGTAGGCCAAGAACAATCACATACAGCTAGAGGGAGGTCATACACAGTCACCAATAGTTACAAGCTACATAGGAGCATTCCAAATAGTCCTAGGTTTTCCAAGAGGGGTAAACACAGTCATGGTAAACTGATAGAATCAGACATTATGCTTGACATTAGCCACCACTACCAATTGTGGTTATGGAGGCTAATGCAATTATGCATTATAATTATGCCAATTGATTCTTGCATTAGATGAATGTTGGTCTCGGGCCAATAGGTATCCTACGATCGATGCATAGGAACTTAGTCCATAGACCAATTTTCTCTTTGCTTAGCTATGTAGAGTTGATTTATTTTTTGGAATAATGATAAGTATTTACAAAGAAAATATACAATCGCAATAAAAGAACTGAAAAAGTGACTCACAATTAATTCATGCAACTAAAAGGAAATAAAAATTGTAATACCTTAGTTTTGACCCCTTGGTATTTAATTGTACATAATGTAAATATTGTATAGAGATCATGGCATGGAGCTCAAGGACAAGGCCCTGCCATTAATGAATGTTTTGTGGATAGGTGATCAAGGCTAATACCTATGGTGATAGTGCTAATTCAAGCACAGTAGATATATTTTGATATATCATGTAAATGTACAAATTAATATAAAATCACAGCTAGCTATGGGACTACAAACGTTAAAGATATGGGGGCATGATTCCACAAGGGATAGGGAGGGGAAATATTTAAACCCTTGAGCCAATGGGAAAAAACCAAATGTCCAAGGGTAAACCCATATAACTGTCAACTACCAATTTTTTATTTTGTGCCCAGTTATCCAAAAGTGGTTGAGTTAGTTAATGCATGGGGATGGGAAGAGTATGGGAGTGAAATTCGAATTGGGAAGTCAGCCATTTTTTGGAAAATGTGTTTTTGACTTCTTGGGAAAGTAAATGATTGGAAATGCATGCCCATCCCATTGTTCATCCATATGTTTTGCTCTCTCACATGTTTTGGAGCTCCTGTGCATTTTCCTTCACATCTAGGATGTTTTCTCCATTTTTTTCCATGGCTGGAAATTTGTTTTGGGATTGCTAAGTGAATGTGTTGCAAGGATTCACTATTTTGGGGTTTTAGAAGCATTTTGGTCTTCCTCACGTTGCTGGAGCTTGCTGTGCATTTACCTCCATATTTTTGTTATTTCCTCATTTTCCCTTCCCAAGATTTTGTTTTCAGAATTGTACAGTGAATGGGAAAAGGAGACCCACAATTTGGGTGTGTATGGAGGTGGTTTTAGCCTCTACAATTCCCAAAAATTCTTGGTGAAATTGTATTTCTCTTGCAATGTGTTTTTCCCCTTTTTACCAAGTCATTTTGGCTACAAACCCATCCCTTTTGGTTATGCTCAATGGATGGGAAGGTAGACCCATGATTTGGGTGTGAATAGAGGACGTTTTTATCTCTATGAGGCCATTAAACATTACATTAAATGTTTTGATCACTTGGGGTCATTTTTCCCTAATTGCCATTTTCAATTTTGGTTCCCACGACGTTTTTGTCTATACCTAGAACTTATATTTTGTTGTGAAGTGCATCCTTGTGTTGGCTTGGCTGGGTAATTCCAAGGAACCCATCTATTAGTGGGATGACTGTGTTGGGATGTGGTTACTGGCTTGACTGTGGGTGTATGATCTTGCTGTGTGTGAGTTTGTGTTCCCTAGTTCCTTGTGGAAATCATGCCTAGCTCAGGGGTGGTAGTGGTGCTGAGATATTGAGGAGCACACTGGCCTATGGTTGGGTGGAACATTGCAGTGATATAGCTAATTGTGGGGAAGCTTCTTATCAAGATAAGTATTTTCTTATATTTAACTTTGCAACTGTATTTTCTTTGTAAAGTATCATGAACATGTTGAATGCTTGAACATGATGAATGTTGCTTGTTTTATGAGTTATGGATAACATGAATGTGTTGAATGAATGATGTTGATTACGTTGTGTACATTACATTTCATTATGCATATGTGAATGTTTTATGTTCAATGCATTTATTTTGTTATGTTCATGGGGCTTAGATCCCCACTTAAATGATAGCAGCAGTGTTGTGGTTGCATCCTCTCATACGGGAGGGGACGTGACAAAAAAATATTTTCTCAAACCGTGAATCAATGAAAATCAAATAAAACCAATATTTATTCAACCAACAATGAATGGTTAAGTCAAGCATCAAATGAGAACTAGAAGAATTCAAGGGGCTGACACAAAGCTTTGAAGTGCAAATTCTATGTAAGATAACATCTTGGAAATTCCAAAAACTTGTTAAGATGTTGGAGATGCAATCATGCTGGACATATTGTGACATTTTATTACACCATAAAATGTTACAGTTGTGATTTATTTGATCACAAAGCTCAATATTGGAGGAAGTCAAGAAATCCCTCAATTAAAGTAAGTGTCCCATATATGGCTAAGAAGGAGTCCAACAAAATTTAGAAGAGAAAATAAAATGAAGAAATGAATCAGTTGAGTCTTTTCACTCAAAAGAGTGTTGTTATCATGCAAGAAAGTTTGGAGTCTCCAAAGATGTTGAACATAATTTTAAGATTTGAAGAACAAGAACCAAAAGAGCCAGATATTACCAATCGTGAAGTTGTACAATCTGGTCAAATCTCTAAAAGAAGATTGCTCGAAGAAGCTCCTAGAGAAATTTGTGAAAATGATTCTACTATAAGTAAAGAACTTCCAACAGAGATGAGTAATGAAAATTTTGGAAGACTTCAAATCTGTCTTTGAGTACAAAATTTCCTTATCAATAAAAAATATAAATATAAGAATGGACAAAGAAGTTATGATCAAGCCAGCATTTTATTGAAACTATTATGTTAAAATTTTCATAAGATTGTAAAAATCTATTGAGATGTTTCCATAAAAGGCCTTAAAAAATGTGTGAAATATTGCTAAGAAGAACTGTAAGAAGCATGTGGTTGAGGTCAATCAGTTTTGTGTGTTATCATTGACAAGAACAACTGGTTGATGAGGATTCTATTCATTTTCTTAAACAACTAAAGAAGCGAAATGACTTGTTGTGTCTAGCACTTGTAAAATTTATTTATGGTCAGATGGATAATAGCAGACTTCCAACTTCATAACTCTTGAAAGGACCAACGAACAAATGATGAAGCCTCTAGTTCTCTTTCATAGCTGGAATCCTATGCAGGTTATGCAGTCACTAGTGTGTAGGAATCTATTTAATGTTGTGATAGTTGGTGATACTCCTAAAGAAATTTGAGGGAATAAATACCCTTCATGAAATAACAATAAGAGGAATCCAAAGAAGCATCTGTCAAGAATATGCACATGCGATACAAATTCATTAAAACCTCCAAAGTTAGTGTAGAAAATTGGGATAGTATGTTAATATTTCAGATCAAACTAATAGGTAGGATTCAGAAGCAATAAGTAAAGGGTTATATTATTGTTTCCATGATCAAGTTGTTAAAATCCTTTTCCCTCTGCATTCTATCTTGACACACATTGGATTTTGAGATGCTAAAACTACAAGAATGTGAAGGTTGACATGATTTTGCATAACAAATAAGGTAGATACGATCTGGTCAATCCATTTCCTAGTAATGCAACTTTTATGGACTACATGTTTATAGGGTTTAGATGATGAATTGTTTATTGGTCATGGATTACCTTTGGCATATTTTTTCATTAAATTTTTGGAGGACATCTTCCCATACATTCCGGTCATACAAGAAGAAAGAATACAACTATCATGATAGGAAGGTCTAGATGGAATCATTTAAGCATACATAAAGGGTGCCATGGTACCATTATAAACTGTTCACAATCTTGTATCAAGCATTCCAAAAGGGCCATCATTCATGCATTACTTCAAACTAGTTTTAGAGCATATTAATCATGGAAGAGATTCCTAAAACCTGTATGTGAAGATGAGAAATTGCCACATTTGATTAATTTCTAGCTCTAGTAGGTTTAAAGCATTGTTGGTTGAGTATACTTCATAGGGAAATGGCTAATGACAACCAAACATTGTTATAATGAAAGTTTTATTGTTACAAATTGACATGGTCAAGAAGTTGGTTAAAAGAAATTATTAAATTTGTTGGATCAATTAGACGTTACAGTCGTTGGTGCATACTGAGAAAGTTGTGAATATTGGTGGTTCAAAAGTATGCATTAATGTGGGACCATATTTATTTCCAAACTCTGTGGGAGAAATTGTTGTTTCTCAACCATGGGAAAAACTACTGAGGCATTCTTTCCTGATAAGTGTTGTTCTTGTGAAACAACTCTATTAGTTATTGAACCACAGAAAGGGAAACCTTGTTTCATGTTGGGCATGGACCAACTCATGAAAGCACTGCTGACATTTACTTGGTCTTCTTTACATAAATCAAGATTCCATATGCAATGTAAGGACTATGATATGGAATTGTTTTGACATATGATCAATTTCTCTTGTAAGTCTTGAAAGGTCTTGGATCAACAAAAAATTTCATAGGGGAAGAGAGTGCATAGTAAAACATCTATCAGCTACAACCATAAGCTAAAGCATAGGTGGAGAACATTTACAAGACACCAAATTATTTATGACATAGTCCCTTGATGGACATAGATTCAACAATAGTTTGTGAAGCATTGTTGAAATATTTTTTGTGACCTATTCTCATGCATAGAATTCACATATTATAGTATATAGCCATATAAGCATCTTTCTTGTCATATCTTGGGAATGAAGGCACATGGTAGTTCATAACATTTGAAATGGAAACATGGCATATGGAAGTTCAAGATGCACCAGTTAGAATTTATGATACATCTTCAAGGTCACAGATTTTTAATATTTTTAATATTGTTATAGGTTAATGCTACTCCTATTGGGATGATTTGGAGTTAGTAAATTGGATAACAAGATGTTTGTCTTCAGTTTTTTTTTCTCTCATTATAATTGGTTCAGCCTCCTTATAATGGGTGTTAAGACATAACTTCCCTATGTCAAATGTTATTCTCTTCTTATTGGTCACTAATGACTTAAGCAGGATAGTAAAACATTTCAAGAGAGGATAATGGTATAAAAAGAAAGAAAAAAACAAATTTTTACCTTTGTCTCACTTTCTATTTGTAGATTATGTTATCATAATTGGTTTGGGGTCTTTTAGGGAGGCAAAAAAACATTAGGAAATTATATAATTGCATTGCACATGAACGTTTATGGAGGTAAATTCCACTAAACCAAATACCTTCTTCACTAATGTAGATGTAGACCAAGAAAGAAGGATTCTCCAAATGCTTCATTTTAATGTTTCCCTTTTGATAATGGAGTAAGGAATCTAAGATTCATACCAAAATCAAATGATTATAGGTTTAAGGATTGGATTTGTTTCCATGAAAAAGTAGAAACATGGTGACAAACTGATACTATAGGTGGCCTTTTAAAGGAATATGATTGATTTTGGTTAAATTGACCCTGTAAGTAACCCCTTTTTATTGGCATTCACTAGATTACATCCTGAAATGAATGATGGAAATAATAAGAAATAAATATTTTACATACCTTATGGACTGGGAAGACCAAAAGCGATCCTTGCAAAATGTTGTGTTATTGTATTTTTGTACCCTAGGGATTGTATCCACAGAACACTGAATCATATCTGCATCTGCCCCAAAGTTCTATACATGGAATGAAGGTTCCATAGGATCCATAAGTTGTGGCACATTCCCTCTGTTGTGAAGATGACAAGGGTCATGAACCTTCCATAAACTGTGACATGCATTCCCTTTATCATAAAAATGAAGCTTAAAACTAAGGTCATATATTTTGAAGCTTGTTAGTCTAAGTCATAGGTTAGTTCAAGGTCATAGATTTTGAATCTTTTAAATCTTGTCATATCATGGAAATCAAGGCATATAGAAGTTCATAAAATTTGAAATGGAAGCAAGGAATATGGAAATTCAAGATGGATTAGTTAGAATTTATGATACATCTATAGACAAATGGTATTTCCAAAACTTTCAATAAAAATACTATAACATGGCTTAACAAATAATGTTTTCATCTATTGGGATGATTATGTTATATGTATTCATGTATCGATACACTGTACAAAACCATAATAAAGCACACTTCATTTAAAACAAGAAGTTGTGGCAAAGAGGTGATTAAGCGGCTAAATTATGTTGTTCCAAACCTATGGATTTTTTTCCATGGAAATGACATAAATATCACACTTCATAAAAGGATGAACACATGGGTATAGGGGGGGGACATTGCCTCCTTGTAGTATACTTTTAGGAAATTGCAAAGAGTAGACATAAGGCTTGGCATAATTGGAACATTGAGACTAAGTTTATATCATGGGGGGATTTAGTGCTCTATATTCTAGCATGTTCTTGGAAAATATAGAGAAGTTGTGAATGCATTGGTTGGGAGCATCCCACATTTTGCAAATTGCTAGAAAACAAAAAAAAATAGAATAACTTGATGGGAAATTTATGAAGGGGTGGGTGAATGATACACATTCAAAACCCTTCTCTTCACTTTAACCTAACTAAACCCACTCCTTTCTAAATAAGGGGATTAGGGTACATAGAAATATGTTGCATCATTATTTAGTTTTAGCTTATTTTGCGGTTTAATTTTAGTTTCTTGAGCCCACCCTTTAAACGTTCAATTTCATATTGAAGTTAATAAAATAATAATCTACAATTGGGACAAGTCATAGAGGATAGGACTTACCCAAGTCAATGGAGCTTCTCTCCACCCTATAGTAGCATTTTGTGGTTGGAAAGATGATTTAGTGTATGCTAATATGTTGGATGTGTATTCACTATAGGGTCAAAGGGGCATAGAGGGGGTGACTATGTCAATATTTGGAATTAAATTTATGGGGTAATCTTAGGTCATAATTAGGATCAAGAGTTGGTGTTAGTGAGCGGAAGTTTACAAAAATAATGGACACTAATGCACATGCCTAAAACATAATGATAATTTATACCAACAATGTTACAAGATAGTTCAACATCGCCCCTGTACACAAAAAAATTGCATTGGATTCCAGTTTCAAGGGAGAACTAGAGTATTCCACATTGCCACCTCCTACTTCTCTTATACATATCTTTTAGAAATAGAAGTGCACCTTAGAAATTTGCTTCTATAATTATAATTCTGGTGTTACAACCATAAGATATTCTTGAAAAAGGGGCATGATAGTCTTTCTAGAGGCACTAGTCATCTTCGGTACTTTGCTTAATCTTCCTCCAAAGTTCATTTTCAAATCTCTTATGCTGAAAGGATGTCTAAAAATGTCTATGAATTTTGAGGGGTAGGCCCCCTGAATACATTGAGCTCTGAAACTACTATCCATACTCATACACAATAACTCTGAACAATGAAATGCAACAATTTGCCACTCTGGTGAAGGTACTTATGAACCTTCTGAATTTAACACTCAAATTTTCATGGGAAAATTCAGTGTTGAATCTTGATAATACCCTAGGTATATTATAATGCCTCCCCCAAAATCTCACACTTGAATTTTCATTAGAGAAGAAGAATGTGATGTCTCTCATCCTCTAGTAAATTTTCCTAATCTATAAGCCTTAAGGCATGCTTGAAATCATAAGTAGAAGATACGAGGTAAGAAATAAAAAAATATTTCCTCAAACCGTTGAATCAGAGGAAATAAAATGAAACCAATGAATCTACAACAAAGGGTTCAATAAAGCATTAAATAAGAACTAGAAGCATTCAAGGGACTAACACAATCTTTAACCAAAATAAACCCAAGCTTCCACAATTGACAAAATACTATGAACATAAATAGTTAAAAAACCATAGATATTTTCAAGGGTACAAAGGAAGACATTAACATTGTTTTATGTAATAGAATGAGCCCATTCTTGCTTATCAAAAGTCTTGTTAAATTATTTATCTATCCTTTAATACTAGGACATTATCTATGTGAAAGTTAGGCCCTAGCTTCGTCAAATTCCAACTTCATTTCCTATCATAAACAATAAAGACAATGTAATAGTTAAATATTAAAACATCAATATTAAATAACTAACATCAAGGAAATGAAGTCCCAATCATCAATGTTACAACGAAAAACAAAAAATATAGAATCTATTTTTACCTTAAATGCAGGATCAAGTTGACATATTGCGATCTTGCTGCCACAAATAGTTTTCAACCTACTTCAAAAATAGAGGAACAACAACATTAGTCAAATAACATAAATCACATCATCAACAACAAAAACACCCAGTCTAATGAGTCACAACTAGAAGGTGTCAATGAAACACAACTGCATTGACTATATTTAGGGAAAGTGAGGACTCCATTTGTTATCTCGTCCCTTAATGGTCCAGTGGAAATGTGGGGACCTGAACCTTGCCAAATCAATAAACTAAAAGAATTAGATATTATGTTTGATCTTGGCCTCCATTAGCCAATTGTGGTCATGGAGGGTAATACAATTATTCATTGTAATTATGCCAATGTATTATTGCATTAGATGAATGTTGGTCTAGTACCAATAGGTATCCAATGATCAATGCATAGGAACCTAGTACATATACTAATTTTCTCTTCACTTAGCTATGTAGAACTCATTTATTTTTCTGAATAATGATAAAAATTTACAAAGAAAATATACAATCACCATAAAAGAATCGAAAAAGTGAAGACAATTAATTCATGCAACTAAAAGGTGATAAAAACATATTTTCTCAAACCCTGGATCATTGCAAATCGACTAAAGGAAGTGTCCCATATATGTCTAAGAAGATGTCCAACAAAATCTGGAAGAGAAAAGAAAATGAAGAAATGCATTAGTCGGGTAAGAAATAAAAACATCTTTCCTCAAACTGTTGAATCAAAGGAAATCAAATGAAACCAATCAAGCTACAACAAAGGGTTAAATCAAGCATCAAATGAGAACTAGAAGTATTCGAGGGAATAACACAATATTTAACCAAAATGCATAGAAACTTCAAAAATTGACAAAATGCTTCAAACAAAAGCAATAAACAAACCATAAAAAATTGTCAAGATATTCATGCTAAACACCAACATGGTTTCATGTACTTGAATGAGCCCATTCTTGATTAGCGAAATTGTTGTAAAATTAGTCATTTATCCTTTAATGTTAGGACACTATCTATGTGAAGAGATGGATCCTAGGCCTAGCTTTCTCAAATTCCAGTGTCATTTCCTGTCACATACAAGAAAGAGGCAATGTAAGGGATAAATATCAAAACATCAATCTTAAAATAAGTTGCATGAAGGTAATGTATCTCAAATCATCAATGTTACAACAAAAAAGTATAATGTAGAATCTATTTTTACCTAAAACACAACCTAAAATTCACGTATAGTGATCACCGACATGGGTACATGGAACACCTAGACCAAAATAAGACTCAACAATCCCTCATGTGTATTAGATCATATACAATCTTAGGTGAAATCAATTTTTCAATTCACATTCTGTCCCTAGTCCTCATTTTCGACATTTTGAACACAACCAGATGAACCATCATTATGATCATCCAAAACATTATGTTCCATATCAAGTTCATTAGAGAAATTTGTTATATTGTTTTCTCCTCTTCTTTCACGATCCGATCGCCAAAGAGATAATGCTCTTTCATATGTAAAATTGTCAACCTCATAGTTTGTTACATATAATCTTAAGCATGTATCCACATTTTTATCAAGATTATTCTTCAAATTTAACTTCAATAATGATAGTGCACTAAACATTCTCTTATCCTCCACTGATCCCAAAATCAGGGTTTGACATAAATCCACTAATTTGAAATATTCTGACATTATTTTTCGTATGATTTTGCTGCCATTGAGTTTAGTCCATAATCTTGTAATTTCACCATATTCTAGAGGATTATTCATATCAAAAAATTGCTCCCACATTGTTGTAGCAAAGCATTTAGCTTGATCTATCATTTTTTCTTGATCTAAAATACCTTGAATATGTTCTCCTTGTATCTTGACCTCTCGACAAAAATGGATAGTGCAAAATCTTGCATTTCTCTATAAAGTCAACCTTTAAAGTCTATGAACATTGAAAATCGTTGCAATATTGAGGGTATACCATAGGCATGGCTCCAACCATTCATCTCAAAGAAATCATTCTCTTATCTTTGATGATAGTGATTTTGTAATTTCTATCAAGTTGCATCTCATTGAAATTACAACATTGTGAAATCGTTCTCTTGACAGTGGGCACTCTTTGGTGGCCCTCTTCCTATCTTACCATTATAATAAAAGGGAACCATATTCCCACGCACTGCCATACATAGAATCCCTTTTTCATCAAACTTCAAAAAACATTCATCATTTTCTATATTGATTAACTTACACCAATTTGTAAATGCTATACCTGTAAAAGACTCTTCCATAATATAGAAATTATCGAAGGCAAGGAACGTTGATTTTCTTTCTTATGTGTATTCAACAATATACATTGTGTGACTATGAGCCATCTTCATGAGGTTATTCATTTCATGAAGTATAGGAAGAATTCTAGCTAATGTTAATAATGGCTCTTTATCAGTTAGTAGAAAGAGAAGAGTTTGATCTTTTTCTACACTTAAGTGATGTTCATACATCACCCCTACCAAGGATTCGTATTCATTCATTAGAGGAATTTTAAGGTCTAAAATGGGCCTCCTAAGGAAAATAATAAAATAATAGTTAAAATAATAAAATAATAAAATAATATTTATTAATTTTGGAGGAAAAAAGAAAAAACTACTTTTTGTGTTCGTATTTTTGACATATCTCCCTATGTTTTTACTCAAATTTCAATCAGGAGAGCTCATTGGATGTGGAATTTGATTCCACATCCAACGAGTACTTGTGACTGCATACTTTTGATGGACCCCGCTACCCCAAAAACAAGAAATACCTGAAAAAATGTGATGATGACATCATCATCATGTTTTTTGAGGTGTGTCTTGTTTTTGGGGTAGCAGGATCCTTCAAAAGTATGTAGTGTGGGTACTCGTTGGATGCAGAATCAAATTCCGCATCCAACGAGCTCTCCTGATCGAAATTTGAGTAAAAAAAGGGAGATATGTCGAAAATACGAACAAAAAAGTAGCTTTTTTTATGACAAATATGTCAATTCAACCATTATGGTTGACTCATTTTATTGGAATTCTATTGGTTCTTGAATTCCAACTCACAAGAACTTGTTGTTGATGCGTTTTCTTATAAGGTCCATTTTAGACCCCAAATTTCCTCTAATCAGAATAGTCTTTTAGCTAGTCTCTTGAGTGTCATCCATCTTGTAGAAACATATTTTAATATTTTTTCCATTTGTAACACCATCGGAAAAAATTTAAACTCTAAAAATTGTTTGGGACTCTGAAAAAAGTATGCATGAACCTCACGTACACAATATTCAACCTTTGAAACCAATGAAATGTTTCTCACCATTTTAAATGCAAGATTCATCCTATGAGCCATACAATGAATACTAAACATATACGGTGAAGCTGAGAGTTGCAGTCAAGCACAACGACCATTCCTTTGTCCCTGCATTACTGATGCTCCATATGCTCCAACACATACCAAATTTTTTCAATCTTGGAATGATCCATACCACCAATTTCTTTCAAACTATCAATAACAAGTTCTTAAATATTTTCTACTCCAGAACGTTTGGTCATTTTATGAATTCCAAGTAGATAGGAATGTCTGATATGGTCATTGACCATATAAATGCTCATTCAAATCCATGATTTATTATCAATAGTCGTAAAATCATCCAAAGGAAGTGACACAAATGTACCATTCGCAACATTCTCTTTCATATTGTCATTTCTACTTCAGATAGATATTTTCCCCATTCCCAACCACTCGATAAACACCGATGAGAATGTAACACCCCGGTTTTGACCCCGTTTGCATGATGTATATATAATGTAATTAATCATGGTGAGGAGCTAAAGGAAAAATCCCCACCATCGACTTGGTTGTGTATGTTTCGGCAATGGGGATAGTTGCTGATGGTATATCGTGTTATTTGGCACATTATAGTATGGCATCATGTAAATACGCACATCAATTAAAAATAAACCACAACCAGCTACAGCAGTGCAACGTTGAAATGAAAAGGGCATGATTCCAAGGATAAGGGGGTGGGGGATGTCAAACCTTGGTCTATGGGGGAAAAACCTGGATGTGTTGCCACCTTGTTTTGTTTTTCCATCTTCCCTTGTCTCATCCAACCTCTTCAACCTCTTTATTGTCTTGAGGAGTTAGTTGGGGCAGTTATTGCTGAGTAGAGGTGGGTGTGGCAGGACTGTCCATCCTTGCCCACATGCCCACTCCACCAGCAGCCTCTCCTCTTCACTGTCGCGTGGGGCGGAATAAACCGTTACTCTTCTCTCCCACATTTTCCAACCTTCATCGTGTGGTCTGTTTGTCCTCCCGATTCTCCCTCCACTGCTAGGCTTTCTCGCCGTTGTCTGTTCATCTTCCTCACGTGCCTGGTCTTCACCTCCACCGCCATTCTCTCCATGGTTGTTCGTTCCTCGCGTTGGTCGATTGATTCACATGCACAGGTTGAGATCCTCACGTAGAGAGGCATTCAGTTCCTCCTCGTGCACCAGTCGCAGCTCTTCTTTGGTTTGTGCATGCAGCGAGTAGGTGAAACGGCCTCAAGGGCATGATTTCCACTGGTATGTGTCATAGCCGTGGCTATAATCCATGATTTTTTCTTGCTATTGGTTTCACCCATGATTTGGGTTGCTGTGGTTCTTCCCACGATTTCTGTGTGCTGTTGCGAGTTTGTCCTTCTTCCATTTCGGACTGTGCCTGTGTGTTTTCTTCTTCCCTGCTTTGGGACAGAGTATAGCTGCCACTGTTTTCACTGTGAGTCTGTGACTGTTGATTGCCACACCCATTGGCTAAGTCTTCCACGGCTATGCTGGGAGTTATGTTTTCTCATCCATTGTGGACTGTGTAAAGTTGCCACCGTTTTTATTGTGAAGTTGGGTTGCTGAAGTACCCTGGTTTGGGTGTTGTTACTGTTGGGTTGTTTGGCCACACAAGGGCCAAGAACAACTCTGAGTTTCCTTGTGGGCTCGAGTTGTGTTTCATCTTTTGTTTGGGACTATCCCCGTTTGTCTTTTCCTTCATCATAGAGCCGTGAGTGGGTTTTTTGCTGCGGTATGCAGTGGGTGGTCTTCGGACTGCTGAGAGTGGGATTAGAGGCTGGGTATGCATGAGAAGACTGGTGTTGAGGTCACCAGTTTGGCATTCAGCCTATCCTAGCTCCTTGACAACCTAGAGAACCCTATGGTGTGGGTTTGGCTATGTGTTGGCAAACCTTGGCTATGTTTAAGCCTGTGTTGACCCTTATTCCTTGAGGAATCATGCCTAGCTCGGGGGTGGCAGTGTTGCTGAGAGATTGATGAGCACGCAGGCCTATGGTTGGGTGGATCGTTGCAGAGACGTAGCTTGTTGCGGGGTGAATTCTTCATCAAAAGGATAAGTTCTGCTGACTATTTCATCTCTGCAATTAATCTACTGTATTATGTGAAATGATGAACATGTGAATGCTAGAATGTATATGTTGCTTCCGCTGTATATTGATGTCAAATGAATTATGAATCCTTGTATGATGGATTATGCATCTTAGCATTCCTGTTATGTATCATGCTAAGATTTTAATTTCAGCATTTATCCCTGTTTATGTTCATGGGGCTGTTTGCCTGGTTATTTTTGGTGGTGGTCACGTCCTCTTCATCGGTCGGAGGGTCGGGGACATGACAGTTAGTGGTATCAGAGCTCATGTTGCATCATGGGCCTGAATGGACCACCAAGGTGCAGTGACAGAAGTAGAATTGCCTTCTTCCCAGCAAGGATCAGAATTTGACGACAACAAAACTTCCAAAAAAATTGGCCTGAGTGTTGAATGGTCAGAAGAGCTAGTGGGAAGCTCCTCTGATATGTTGGAAGGTGTAGTCGGACGGCCATCTGACGAGGCGCAGTAGCAGAAAAGAAATTTTTGGAAAATTTGTCTAAGTGTTTGGCCATCGGAACACTTAGCGGAATAGACTTCCGTTGTAGCAGAAGAGCTAGCAGGAAGGACTTCCGCTGTAGCAGAAGCGCTAGGCGAAAGCATGCCGACGGGGAGTAGTTTGAGAGAAAATCACGAAAAATTGTCTAAGTGTCCGTCAGAAAGAAATAGCTATTCAAGCATCTGTCGTTGCGGAAGTCTAAACAACTATGCACCCGATGGAAAATTCCTCCGATCATTGACGTCATCAAGAAGGTTTAAGGCTCGAAGTCATTGACTATCGGAGGAAGAAAGTGCTCGTGTGCCCACCATTTTGGCATCCAAAAGCACTAAGTATTCTGATGTGAAAGGACCGCCGACGCCAAAAGTTTAAAATTTTTCTAAGGAAGGAAAACATCGGCTAATTGGAAGCAAAAAGTGGTTCGAGCGCCGCCGTTGCGGAAGCCAAAACCACTAGCCTTCCAATGAGAAAAGACTTCCTATGCCGTCAACGGAAGGAAAGAAGAAAGACGAACTTTCAAAATTCGTCTAAGTATGGAAACCGTCGAAAAAAGTTAGCCGTTCGAGTAGCCGATGAAGCAGCAAGAATAAGAAGGAAATAGAAGATGAAGCTGTCGATGCAGCGGAAGAAAAGAAGAGAAGTTTCGGTGGAAAATAGTGCAAGTTGGAGCCATAGTTTCGGCATAGATCTTCCAAAGATCGCCGAAACGTCGGAAGAGGATAGTTGATTGAGCATCCGATGTGGAGACCAGAAGAAGAAGAAAAATTGAAAATTTTTCTAAGTATGGAAAACGTCGGAAAACTTTAGAGGATCGGTCCGCCGATACGCTGGAAGCGAAAGGAAGATCAACCCGAAACGTCGGAAAAAAATAGAAGATCGGATCGCCGATGTGTAGTGCTTAGTAGATCTGACAGCTGATGAGCTGCGAAGGAATTAGCTATTTGGACTTCCAAAATGTTGGACTGATAGTCCAAATGAGAGCCGATTTTGCGCAAGGAAAATTTTATATTTTCAAATGGGATTTTCAGCTATTTTCAGTGGGTTACAGGGCTGAAGTTGACACCCAGTCCAAATGCAGTTGTGTATAAAAATGCAGAGATTTGGTGAAAATCTTCATTTTTAGAAGTGGTGTAGTTTTCACACCCGAGGTTAGAATGAAGCATGTGGATAGGCATTGGAAAGCTTATCCAGTAGGGAAAAAGGGAAAGTCACCAGAATCTGAGCATGAAGTAGCAAAGTGCTAATGACGGCTGCTGCTATCGAATGGACAAATCCAGACAGTTGCATGCCAGAGGTAGCAAGGACTATGAAGGATAACCAGCTGTTGTGTGGAAGAGGAGTTCCATGCAAGGATGAAAGACCTGAAAATGGAAGTTTCCTTAAGACCCTAACTTGCTGATTATAACTACATTTCCTAAGTTGTATGCTTGAAATGTATAAGGATATGTTTTATATGAACCACTAATGATAATCATTACTTTGATGTTGGCATTAGTGGAAAAACCAACGACAACATGGACCTAGCTGAATATGTTGCTGATGCTGATGAATGTGACCAGCAACCCTCTGGAGAAAGGGATAAGGCAACAAGTCCATAACAAAAGTTGGTGAGCAAATTCTGCAATCTCCAGCAACGGACCAACCAAATTGGTCATGTCAAGGGTGTAAGTACGACCCATGCAGGTAAGAGTTTGCTTATGACAAATTCCAAGGATTGGTATAGGTAAGAGACCTCATACCATGTGGATGTTGAAATATAGCAAGGTGTCATGCCTGTATATATTGGTTGGGCTTAGTAGCCCCAGGAAGTAAGTATAGGTGCAATGTTGTGGTGCATTGCATGAATGCATTGAGATGAGTGCATGTGATATTATGAATAACTAATGACTGAAATGATGAATTGATGGCAATTCAGGAACCATTTCAAAGGTTGTTATGAATGCAGGATAGTCATAATCAATTGGCTGCCATAAATGCTCTATGGAAGAGCAAGGTGGTATGAATGATACTCTTGTGAAGTAAGGAGTATCTAAACATTTCATTTAATTGCATGAATGATGTGACTATGCCTTGCAAATGTTAATATGATAATGATTGCATGAAGTAAATGAGCTTTGATAATATTGATGTGACTAACAGTTGGAAGTATTTGAATTTTATAAATTCTAGAAATGCTTCAGTGATGGTTGTAGCAATGAAGAGGTTATATGCATCCAGACTTACCTAGTGCTTGGTTGATTGAAACTCATGTTTCAGGTAGATTATTTCGAGCATGGCAATGAGAGGTAAGACCCTGAACAATGCCAGAATCTACCATTTATGAGAAGAGTCTCATGGTTGTAAAAATAGTTGGTATGCATAATAGGTTGTTAAAATTCAAATTGTGAATTTCGGATTTAAGAAATTGCTGACAACCACTAGCCACTATTGGCTTGCATAAGATTGTGTTTGGTTGATTGAAGCTCAGGTTTCAGGTATATTATTTCGAGCATGGTAGTGAGAGGTAAGACCCTGACAAATGCCAGAATTTACCATGTGAAAGAGCCAAAACTTATGAGAAGAATCTCATAGTTGTAAAAGTAGTTGGTATGGGTTGTTAAATTTGAATTATGAATTTCAGATTTAAGAAATTGCTGACGACTACTAATCACTGTTGGCTTGTGTAAGATTGTGTCAGGAGGACGCATGGTAAGTGGGTATTCATGTTATGTTAGTAAGCATAAAATTATAATGGGCATAGTAGTGATGCTTACAAGAGACCCACAATTGAGCAAGTCAATTTCTTTAGTAGATAGAATTGCAAATTCCTAATGAATTTGATTACTAATGTCATTGCTTGGTTATGGAACAATCAATTTGGATTGTATTATCAGGTAATGATTGACTGTTTGGCTATTTGATGGATGTGATAGGGGTACAAACTGGAGGAAGACCATGTGTGATGGCCTGCAGAAGCCAAACTTCATGGGAAGGTTCTTCCTTGGAAATGGGTTTCGGGTGAAACGCCAATGGACATTTTGGAAATGTCTCATTTGCACTGCATGTTTGGTAAATAACATGAGTGAGATGGTATGGGTTATGTCGATAAGACATATGTGAATGTGAAATGTAAAAAGGAGTTGGGATGGCAAACTGCGGGACTATTAACTCAGGGAAGGAGCCCCCATTCGTCCTTGACAAAGGCATACTGTGTCGGTAAATGGATAAGTGTTCTATGACCCTTGCTAAGAATATGCATGTTTAATTATTAAATTCCATATGCAGAACATGTTTTGATTTAATATCCATTATGACCGATTGCTTAAGTATGAATAGGGCCTACATGGCACACACTGGTAAAGGGTGCACACTTTTCCAATGTTGAGTCATGAAAGGGTTTTCAATATTGATTACACCCTAGGGAGTGGGTGCACTCCTGGTGTCTCAATACTTGATAGTGAATGATATGAAATATGATTACGGTTTTAGAGAAATAACGTTGATGAGTTTGCTTGTATTGCTTGAATTGCTTGTGTTGACAAGCTAAATAGATGAAGTTGGGTGTTGCACCCAAAAGGTAAAAGGTAAAAGGAAAAAGGTAAATGGTTGTTGTGAGGGGTTGCGGAGTAAGGGTTATTGTTGATATAAGTGTGTGCTGGTATAAGTGTATGTTGGGCTGTGATATTCCTGAGGATCCATAGTAGATCCTAGACCTGGAAATGGTCGTGGTAAAGTTCCAAGCCCAGTTGACATGAGGATGTACTAGCTAGACATTAATTATTTGATGTTGTGGAAACATTACAGTGTTGGCTTGACTACCTGTAGTCTGATAAACCCAACTGTTAGCTGGCTTGGCTGAGTAGCCTGATAAACCCAGTAGTGTATTGGCTTGATTGGCAGCAGCCTGATAAATCCAATTGTATATTGGCTTGGCTGGACGGTCTGATAAACCCAACCGTAGGTTGGCTTGATTGTGCCTGATATATATAAAAGGATGTTGTGAAGTATCCTGCGTGCTGACCTAACATCTAAGTCCATAGGCGATCCCAAGGCTTGCAAAGCGAAGCAGGATCCTATGGACGAATGAGGAAACGCACAATACAGATAAGTATTGGATTTTTTTTTTTATGAATGTACATATGTATATGATGTGATTATGATTCTTTAAGCTCTTGTTCTAGAGATAAAACTGATGAGAATAAACTAAACATGTGAATCTATTCAATGTTTGGATATAGGTATCGCTGGGAGCAAGGACTATGAGAGCATCCTAGGGGTGCATGGGGACATGTGACTGTCCTGGAAAGCTCGGAATGAGTGGCAATGAAAAAGGTACTAGTGAGACCGTGAGTTTCCTAGTAGTTGAGACAAACCATGTGGAGAGACTCCATGGTTTAGAGGTCTAGAATGGACCGGAGACACTAAGTGTCATGACCAAGAGGGATTGGTCTGACATTCACGGTGAAGTGAAAGAGGCTGAGAGCTTGAAAAGCCACAGCAGTGGTGTGGGTTCCAGGATGGAACAAAACAAAGAGGGGAAAAAATCTTGCTGCTCTCTCTTGCCTTTTAATTATATATATACATATATATTTATGCATTGTGAAAACAAAAGATTGTTGAATGCATGTATGACTGAAAATGGAATGTGTGTTTTAGCTGAAGGTAAATTGTGAATGCTAGAGTGGTTAATTCCCTGCCCAAGAATGGACATGAATGAGCTCATGTGCCTGTTGGGGAAGGCATGGAAAAATATGAAAGTCTCCTTGATGATGCTTGGACTGTCATGCCAATTGGGCAATTAACTAACTGATTTTAATGTCTATATTATGCTTGGTCTGAAAGAATTTCAATGGTGCATTTCATAGGTGAGAAAAGTGAACCCAGGTGGTGCACATTGACCATGGCAGCAGATCAAAAGTTGATGGACTTGGCTGGAAGTCTCCTTCAAGCGATTGCCAAGACCCAAGAGAATCTTGGGGAGATGCTTAAGATACAGAAAAGGCAGAATGAAATGAACCACCAGATTTTGCAAGACTCTATTGGTTTGCAAAGGGAGGGGAAAATCCTTCTGGGAGAAATCGGCAAAGGAAAGGAAGGTGGATCAGCAATGGGACAATTGTCCAAGCGACCCGATAGGAAATGGTCTAGGGATGAAGACTCAAGGGAAATTGAGCAGGTAAAGATGAAGCAGCCAGTGAAATGCTAGAGATGCAGAGGACATCATTTACGCCGGGACTGCCCAATGAGGGAACATGATGAGGGAAATAGTCGCAAAGTTCCTAGACTTCGGGATGAGCTGAAAGCTGAGAACCAGTAGGAAAATTCCATGGAAGCCGAAGGGCTTGGTATTGAGCGTTCAGAGTAAATGATGGAACGTGAGACAGATCTGCAAAATTTTGAAATTTTGATGTGCAATTGTATATGTATTGTATATATGTAATGGAACACCGAGGACGGTGTTATTCCAAGGGGGGGGAGAATGTAACACCTCGGTTTTGACCTCGTTTTCATGATGTATATATAATGTAATTAACCATGGTGAGGAGCTAAAGGCAAAATCCCCACCATCGACTTGGTTGTGTATGTTTCGGCAATGGGGATAGTTGCTGATGGTATATTGTGCTATTTGGCACATTATAGTATGGCATCATGTAAATTCGCACATCAATTAAAAATAAACCACAACCAGCTACGGCAGTGCAACATTGAAATGAAAAGGGCATGATTCCAAGGATAAGGGGGTGGGGGATGTCAAACCTTGGTCTATGGGGGAAAAACCCATGTGTTTCCACCTTGTTTTGTTTTTCCATCTTCCCTTGTCTCATCCAACCTCTTCAACCTCTTTATTGTCTTGAGGAGTTAGTTGGGGCAGCTATTGCTGAGTGGTGGTGGGTGTGGCAAGACTGTCCATCCTTGCCCATGTGCCCACTCCACTAGCAACCTCTCCTCTTCACCGTCACGTGGGGCAGAATAAATGGTTACTCTTCTCTCCCACATTTTCCAACCTTCACGGTGTGGTCTATTCATCCTTCTCATTCTCCCTCCACTCTAGGCTTTCTCGTTGTTGTCTGTTCATATTCCTCATACACCTAGTCTTCACCTCCACCACCATTCTCTCCATGGTTGTTCGTTCCTCGTGTTGGTCAGTTGATTCACGCACACAGGATGGGATCCTCATGCAGAGAGGCATTCAATTCCTCCTCGCGCACCAGTCGCGGCTCTTCTTTGGTTTGTGCATGCAGCGACCAGGTGAAACGACCTCAAGGGAAAAATTTCCACTGGTATGTATCATAGCTGTGGCTATAATCCATGATTTCTGCTTGCTGTTGGTTTCACCCACGATTTGGGTTGCTGTGGTTCTTCCCACGATTTTTGTGTGCTGTTGCGAGTTCGTCCTTCTTCCATTTCAGACTGTGCCTGTGTGTTTTCTTCTTCCCTGCTTTGGGACAGAGTATAACTGCCACCGTTCTCAATGTGAGTTTGTGACTGTTGATTGCCACACCCATTGGCTAAGTCTTCCACGACTATGCTGAGAGTTCTATTTTCTTATCCATTGTGGACTGTGTAAAGTTGCCACCATTTTTATTGTGAAGTTGGGTTGCTGAAGTACCCTGGTTTGGGTGTTGTTGCTATTGTGTTGTTTGGCCACGCAAGGGCCAAGAACAACTCTGAGTTTCCTTGTGGGCTCAAGCTGTGTTTCATATTTTGTTTGGGACTATCCCCAGTTGTCTTTTCCTTCATCACAGAGCCATGAGTGGGTTGTTTGCTGTGGTATGTAGTGGGTGGTCTTTGGACTGCTGAGAGTGGGATTAGAGGCTGGGTATGCATGAGAAGACTGGTGTTGAGGTCACCAGTTTGGCATTCAGCCTATCCTAGCTCCTTGACAACTTGGAGAACCCTATGGTGTGGGTTTGGCTATGTGTTGGAAAATCTTGGCTATGTGTAAGCCTGTGTTGACCCTTATTCCTTGAGGAATCATGCCCAGCTTGGGGGTGGTAGTGTTGCTGAGAGATTGATGAGCACACTGGCCTATGGTTGGGTGGAACGTTGCAGCGACATAGCTGGTTGCGGGGTGAATTCTTCATCAAAAGGATAAGTTCTGCTGACTATTTCATCTCTACAATTAATCTACTGTATTATGTGAAATGATGAACATGTGAATGCTGGAATGTATATGTTGCTTCCGCTATATATTGATGTCAAATGAATTATGAATCCTTGTATGATGGATTATGCATCTTAGCATTCCTGTTATGTATCATGCTAAGCTTTTAATTTCAGCATTTATCCCTGTTTATGTTCATGGGGTTGTTTTCCCAGTTGTTTGTGGTGTTGGTTGCGTCCTCTTCGCCGGTCAGAGGGTCGGGGACGTGACAGAGAATATGGAAAATTTGACACTTGAATAAAAGATAGATATTTCTCATTTTTGGATAGTTTGTCATAGGAATACCATTGGATAGGATGTGAATTATAATCCTTAATTGTATTGTATTTGATAACAAATTTGTTTCCATCATCTTTCCAAATTGAGATGTGATGGTTCCTCCACTGTCCTCAAGTTTTCTATTATTTATTTTATTAAAAATTTATTATATTCCTCTTCATATTGGATATGTTGACATTGTCTAAGAGATTTCCATCTGGGATTATATTTCTTCTCATCATTTGCAACTTTCTTATCATACACCTTTCCAACATGCTTCTCTATTATGTATAACTTCATCTGCAATTTCACTACCTTGTCAAGTTTCCAACTACATAAAATTAGTTTAACTTCTCGTGAGGTCTCATTCTCATTTGTTGGAGGTATTGGTTCAATAAATCGGTATCATAAGACCCAATCAAATTTGAATTTTATCCCTATGTCCCATTGACCCTTTTTCCTTTTTCGTGAATGCACCGTGTCACCTTGCAAAGAAAAATATTCAACATTTGAACTACAAATTTCAGATGAAAATGAATTTGTCTCACTTTTATCACTAGAGTAATCTATTCTACCATCCATTGTATGGGTTTCAGATGCATTCTAATTTTTTTTGACATCTCTCTCACGGATATCTTGCTCAAGAGAGCTTGAAGCATGAATAGGATGCAGATTATTGGATTGAGCATTTTGAAAATATGATATACATCCTTTTGTCTTGATGTTTTATTTTTCTTTCCACAATCCATGTTTGAGATATTACTTAATATTCCACAATTGAAATTCCAAATCGATATAGAAACATAAGTGAAGCCTGCATGAGAAAAATGATATAAAATTAGTACAATAGCACATTATATTCACCCAACTTACAATGAGTGTTTACACTGAATCTTTCAATAAATTTTACATGACCAAATACATCAATAAAATCCCCCGAAGGAGGTATAAAAATAATACATTAAAATTACAATGAGAATATCTTCTGAAGTTACATTTTTCAACTTATTTTGGACATGAAAAAACAAATAAAAAAACCCTAAAAGTGAAGACCCAAACCCTAACCCTAAAACTAAGAATCAAAACCTATAAGTTTAACATTGAAACCCTATCCCTAAATTGATGAATGGTAATTTAAATTTTAATGTCTCCTAAATTTGTATACAAATTTAAGATAAAGGGAACATTAAATTCTTGCAAAAGAGTTGGAGGTTAGCTTCATATCCATGTAATAGGAATGAAATGAAAAAATTTGCTTGGTTGTGCTTGTCGATTAGCCTGCTCCAACTAATGACCACAAAATAGGTCAATGGGAAAAACCTAATATAAGCTTGATTTTAATGGCCTTGAATGTGACATGGAACTCAACCCCTAAAATGAGAAGAAAACTAAGTCGCATAACAGATTTCAACAAACATTACAAATTTTTTTGCAATGCAAGAATATAAAAATCAAGGGTATGCGTGTCTAGAACGGATAGAAGATTCACCCACATTTCTAAAAAATGAGTACATGGTAACAACATTAATATTTAGTTTTAAAATATTTAAAATATCTAAAAGATAGGGGAAAATAAGGAAAAAATAAAAAATGCATAAGAAATTTAACTAACCATGATACATAGATACTATTAGCATCCATGAATCCATAAAGTTTGGATAGTTAACATCAACATATTAATCAATGTAACATATTGTCAATTCGAGCTCAAATGATCCCTAATACTTATTTGTCTAATAATTAATTACAAAACTTAGTTGTTACTAAATCCAAAATACCAAAAATGAGAAAAAATTATCACTGGAATTATTACACGCTTCAAATTTTTTCATTAGTAATCCATATGTTCATTGTGTTAGATTTTACCTTGTTTATCTCATATATTCTTCTAAAAATGTTTCCAATGAATTAAGAATCATGTTTTTTTCTTCAAAGAACAGTGTGAGTCACAAATGAGAACAAGTTTGACAAGGTAAGCATTATTTGCAAGACATGAGAGTCCTATAGCCAGGTTGAATTGACTATTTTAGACATTTTGTTTTGGAGGACTAAATGAGGAAATTTAGTATTGATTATTAACCCTCAAATTTGGAATTTGATGAGAACATGAAAGGAAAGTAATGTCTTCAATCGTTACTGAGTAAAAGTATGATTGTTTAATGTATTTGAAGTGCTCTTTAAAGATGTAAAACATAGTATTATTTCCTTAATGAAAAAGATTCCACTTGCAAGATTTAAGTCATTGTTTTGGTACCAAATAGACTTGAATTTGATAACCTTTTATCATAACCATATTTGAAAGAAGATTATGGGTACAAAAGGAACACAGATAACTGGCCTTCAAAATATGCATACTGCAATGCGTGGACAATAGTATGTCAGAAGAAATATATACTATATGTGGGAATAAATATATGTACAAACCCTGCCAATAATAATTTGCACTCTTTATTGAATGAATTATTTATTGAATACACACACATATATACCATGTTATCAAAAAGTTATAAATACGAAATGTAACATGATATGGGGGAAGAAGATTTTTTGGAATATGAGTATTGAAGTAAGGGCATAATCCCTCACTTGTATTTCAATTAAGGGGCCTTATAATAAGTAGTTGGGATAAAATAATATTGCTAGTACAAAATGAGAGATAAGTGACCAAAATCTGCATATAAATGACCACTTTTGATTTGGCGATCACTGGTGGCTAATTTTTGGTCTCTTATCAAGCAACAAAAAATGTGGTCATATTTAGTTTGGTCATTTATAGCTTGTCATCTCATCATTAATTTGGTCGTATATTTGGTCATTAATTGTCACAATTAATGACCAAATATCTGACCAAATTAATGACCACAAACCAATATATAAATGACCAAACCAAATATGACCATATTTTTTGTCTTGTGATAAAAAAATTAGCCCCCAAAACTATTATTTGGTCGTTTATATGTGAATTTTGGTCGCTTAACTCTCATTTTTTTGTCACTTATCTCTAATGTTTTGGTCACTAATTCAGTCATTTTTAACTGATATTGAAATATCATTAGGGCATAGAGTAATTGAACCACCAACCTCCTACTTGTAAGTAAAGTGATCTTCCATTGAGCTAGCACCCTTTAAAAATTTGGGAACCTAACTTACGGAGTCCTCTATAATGGTAAAATGATCAATACATGCAATTGAGTAAAAATTGGCAAAGGACGATAGATTGTATATGTTCATAAGATATGATCAAGAAATTTATGAAAGCCATGCACATGGATATGGAAATTCTATAAGACTTTGAAATCCAATAGGACAAAAAAAAACCTAGAGATCAACCAATTCTGAAAACTTGTTTGAACCCTTGTAAAATTACCTAAAGGTTATGATTCAGATGAACTCAAATTTAAAATTGGCCAATAAGCCATAAATTAAACTAAGAAAAACACAAACCTTTTCTCAATAATTAAATCATTATTCAAAATCTATCCAACATAAAAATGCTCATGACACTACAACTGCCTAAGATATTGATTAATTCAAGTATAAGGAATTGTTTTGCATAATTTTTTCTTATTTATCGTCCTTCCAATTGAAATCTATAGTGCAGTTAATGGCACAAAATGCCATGTTTTCTCCATGAATTTCTACATTCATAAACAATAGCAAATTTGTTTTCTCAAAATTCAACTCTTAGTATAGTTAAAACCACTAAAAGAAAAAAGGTCTTTGATGAGGGGAAAAAAATGTCATCGTAACGTCATTGACGACAATAGAAAAGGACTCCATCACCAAAAGTTTAATGTCACAAAAGGAAACATAGCCAAAGTAAAAGAGATATGGAAATAAAGTAGGTCCATCACGAATATTCATGATTAGTGATGGTCAATGACCATGGCCAATTCTTGTGAATGATAGTGACATATCTTTAATGACCCTCACTATTGATGCATATATAATGACAGTCAACGTCACCAAAAATTGATCACCAAAGGAAACATATCCAAAAGTGAAGGCTAAGATATGGAGACAGTCTAGGCCCATAACCAATAATCATTATCAGTGATGGTTGGTGATCACCAATGATTATTATTAGTGATGGTCGATGACCATTGTCAATTCCTATGAAAAATAATGGCATGTCTTTAATGACCTTCACTATTAATGAATATATGATGGTAAGCAATTGTCGTCACCATTTCCTATGAGCAATAGTGATTTCTTGGTAACAAACCTTTAATAGCCTTTACTATTGAATTTTTTTAAAGTTAGATAAGGCATAGGAGGTGACTTGGAGGAAAATTCACTTAGATTATATGTAGGGAATGGATGGCTAATAAGAGGATTCCCACTAAGTGATGTTGGAGATGAAAAAAAATACTTTTGTTCATAGTTAATAACTTATGTGAAATTTGGAAGTTTCCATTACTATTTTTGTTGCAGATGATTCCAAGAGTACAAGGAACTAAGGACAAATCAAACATCTATTTTGTTTAAGCAAAACATTCAAGTTTATGTTACTTTCAATATTATCATTATGTGGTTATGCTAAGCTTTATAAGTAGAATTGTATTCAGATTGAGTTTATTAAAATGTGAATTTGTATCTAAATTGAGTTTATTAAAATGTGAATTTTTGCTTTGCTTATGAATAATTATTTATAGTTATTATAGTTGAAATCAAACAAATTAATTGATATAATTAAATAAATAAATAAAACTATAAACCAAAGAGAATATAAAAGAAACATAAACTTGAGAATTGTTATTCAAATTTTCCAAAACTATTAAATTTCTTGGTGAAATTTAGAGCCCTACCCAAAACCATGGTTCAAAAGCTAAGACCTTAAAGGGCTTTTTCATGCTTACAATTAATTAAACTTAATAAAAAAATACTAAAAAAATAAGAAATTAACAAGGATGAAATGATTAAATGAACATTTTCATGTTTAAGCAAGAAAACAATTATTCTAGATCAAATGGACCATCTAGTCTATCTGCAAGAAAAGTATCATTGACTAAATAATTAAATTGCAAAATAAAAGAATTCTTATAAAAAAACAATTACAAAACATTAGATAGTAAAATTAAATTGAGGTCGCTTAATAGGCCTAAATATAGTTCCCTAACATAACAAACATGTTTATTACAAATGAAATGACAACTAGGCAAACATGTTTATTACAAATGAAATGACAACTAGACAAGCCATTAGGTAGAAAGAAAAGCAAAGTTAGGAAAATTCTGAGTTTCGTAAACAACATAAATTGTTGGTGTATCTGGTTAAGAATGATAAATCAAAACTTCTTATTCTATTATGGTTTTTTATTAAAAACCTATAAATTAACATTTTCCTTTTTTCAAGAATTTCAAAAGAAAATTGAACTATAAGTTAAAACTGACAATCAAAAGACTGTAGTTTATTTAAACAATTGTTTTATATATATACCAATAGATTAAAACCTTCTCTTTAAAAAAAATGTTGTTAAGTTACAACTTACATCAAAAGATTTTGTAATTTATTTATGCTATTAAAAAAACCATTTTAAATAAAAACTTTTAAACTATTTACCATTTCGATTTTAAATTTTTTATGGATTTTGTTAAAGTTTAAAAAAATGAATTACAAATTCATTAACAAACCTGAGGGGTTCTTTTAGACCCACTAAAAAACACCTGCCAAAAACAAAAGAAAAAACAGAAACAATCATATGTATTAACAATACTTTCTATGCTATTAAAAAACAAATTGTCATTTTAGTCTTTTAAAAAAATATTGAAGTTTTAATAAGAACCTAAAGATAATTTATTTATAATTTATAAATAAGTAAAAACAAAATTTTCTATTAGGGCTTAAAAAAATTACCATTTATGTTTTAAAATTTTTTATAGGATTTTGTAAAAACTTAAAAAAATAAATTTTAAAAAATTTATAGGTTTAATTAAAACCTAAGAAAATAAATTATAGATTTTAGGTTTTGTTAAAACCTAAGAAAATAAATTACAGATTTTAGGTTTTGTTAAAACCTAAAAAATAAATTACAGATTTGTTATTAAACCTTAGAGGTTCTGTTTTAAGCCCAGATAATAGAAACTTTATTTTCGTTTAAAAAAAAAACTATAAAAACTTAACCCAAAAACAAAAGAAAAAGAATATTCCTAATTTAAAAAAATCAAATAAAAAATCACATATGTAAACGATACTTTTTATGAATATACTTTTTATGCTATTCAATAAAGATGGCTATATTTAAGAGGGTTGGGCGGACAAACCCTTCGCTGGTCCGCTGCACTTTCTACTTTGGCCGGCACTTTCTACTTTGGTCGGCCCATGATCACAGCCGCCATGGCTTGTTGCAAACCCTTGGGGAAGCCACTAAGAGGGGATGCCAAGCAATGGTTTTTGCCCCTAAGGCTTTTTTTCTTTTCTCTATTTTAATAAATTAAAACATAGACCTAAAATAAATGATATAACCCTAAACAAAAGGTTAAACATGAAAGAAAAAGTTAGATATACTATTCAAAACCTCCATACAAATTATAGATCTAAGTATTGCCTCCATTAAAAACTTCAAAACCAGAATCAAAATAATGAAGTAACAAGAAATCTAGATAGAAAAAAAAAAACTTCATTGAAATGCAAAAAAAACAACAAAAAAACTAAACCAGGGACTGCATTTTTGAGCTTCCATAGCCTTCATTTCTAAAAAAATCCTACCAAGATAAGGAAAGGAGAGGACATAACCATGAGAAAGAAGTTAAAAAATGAAGAATTACAACAAGGTAGGGGTTTTTAGTAGCAATATTAAATTACATAAAAGGTCCCTCACCTTCATGCAAAAGAAACCTGAACTTGTTTTTTCTTCCTAACTTGATTATATATATATATATAATTTAATTCAAATGAATTTCAATTAAATTTTTTTAAGTAAATTTAATTAAAATTATTTTAATTTAATCACAAATTATTTATAATAAAATAAATTATAATTTAAATTGAAATATATATATATATATATATATAGATATTAAATTTAATTACATAAAAGAGAATGTTATACTCTATGTTAAGTTTAAATGTTAAAAAAATTTAAGCTAGATGTTACAGTTTTTGTTAAGTAGTGTTAAAAAAATTAAGTTATATATTACATTTAATGTTAGGATTAATGTAAGTATAAATTATTATTATTTGTGTAGTTAGTTTTGTTTTCTATGTTAAACCTAGCACAATTACACCATTGATGAGTTAGTTAGCATTCAGGAGTAGGATGGTAAACATCAGGCCTCCTGCTAAGTAAATGCAAAAGAGGGGTACTCTACAAACCTATTTCCAAAAAGTTAAACATTTACTTATCCTTAAAAAAACTATGTAGGCATGTTGGCCTTGGTATCAATAATGCTCGTTTATGGGAAGATAGAGAAGAAAAGCTTTCACCCATGCATGCTAGTATGAGCAAGCGTATAAATACAGTTGGAAGAAATATAAACCTAAACCTATGCTAATGATAATGAGGAGATGAAAGGATACAAATAAATGTCATCAAGGGATGGGAAAATTGTAAGTAATAATATTGTACTAATGACAATGGTATTGCTAATTTGAAATCTATAACATACCCAAACCTGAAAAATAAATATTTAGTATTTATTTTAGCAAAACCATTATGTTAATTTTTATTGTAAAATTTATGACCAAGTGGGTCAAGGATGACTGTAATTGAAGAAATATTTTATTTTAATAATTAATAAAAGGAGACACCTAATCAGGGAAGACTATTAAATGAGTGTTCACTGATCCACTAGGAGGAGGGAGCAACTGTAGAAGGTTGGTTGACAAGTGGCAACACTAGCATTCAATTTCTAGCTGTTGCAAGAGCATAATCCCTAAAAAAGTGCTCATGTTCCTTGAGAGGGGGAACTAAGCTGGTGGCTCATTAAATTCCAAAACTGACCCAAAGACCTAGGCAATCTTATATAAACCATCAAATTGAGCAGGAGGCTCACCACTCATTCTGATTTATGAGAGAATGAACTTTGTGACTGCTACAAATTGAAAAGTCAGTCACACAAAGAATTTGATGAGGGGATAGCTAAAGTAATTTGTTGAGATAAGTTTGCTAATGAGTGCTAAGTTGCAAAAGTCTGTTGTGTGGCAGAGATCTTTGTCCTAGTGGTTTAGTGAACAAGATTAAGGGTCATAAGCAACTAATTTGGCTGCTTCAGGAAAAGATTGGGTGGAATAGTCTTCCTTGGGTGTTAGTCCATTTTTCTACAACACATCGAGGTTCCAACTCTAATATGTATTATGATACTTTTTTACTTCTATTTAAGAAAGTTGTAATTTGTTTAAAATGAGGTTATAGTTAATAGATAATTATTCAATGATTGTAGGATTTAGTATTTATATAGAAACTGATTGATAGAGAAATGTAGATAAATTATGTAAAGTTTCCTCTCACCAGAGTGATGTACTCTAGTACAGGAAGATATGAAATTATGTTGAGTAATAGTACCAGAATGATGGAACCATTGTGTATGTTCGTTATTACAACAAATAGATGTAATATATTTATCTATTGTTTATAATCTACTGATATTGAGTTAAATACATAAGCTAGAGCTCCTTGTTAGAATAATCAATCCATAGTTACCCATATTTGACATTAATTAAATCATTTTTGTTGTATTCCTAGAGTCCTAGCTTCCCTCTCTATGCTAGTTGACTTCTACATGTTCCTAGAAGTCAATACTTGCTAAACTGGGTTGTCACTGGGTCATGGAGCGCTTTGGAATCATCCTGGAAACATATTTAGCATGTCTTCTTTATTCCTAGTTCCTTAAAGCGCTTATCTTATTTTTCTGAAAGCTGCCTTGCTTTACAACTGTTTTAAGGCATAAGGGAAAATCTAGTCCAGGGGAACTTGCTTTGTTTTTTTACCACATCATCCTCCTTCCTTTTCTCCATACAAAAGCATGAATGAGTTGTCTTTCCACCACATATTAGCTTGCCGACTTTCTTTAGCTAATTCGTGAGGATCTTCATGGATTTGGAAAGTTCTTTTTGCACCTATGGGGGATTTGACTTGTTTTAGTAAGCATTCTTTTTTACCAATTCAAATAGCATCCTATTGCTTCCAAATATATCATGTAATTATATATTTTAGCACCCTATTACTTCATATGGTTGGATAATGTACACTTATTCAATACAAGATTAAGTTATGCTCCAATTTCAGTCTCATTTGGTGTGAATTTTGCAGGTTTGATTAGCAATTTTGTGAGTGTAATTGATCTATCTCTTGGGTTCAATTTACACATGGTATCATAGCCTTTGTAGATCAATTTCTCTCCTTCCAAATTGTTATTGCAGGTTCGACATCACTGGCTGGAAGCACATTCTGCTGACTGAAGGGCACAAGAACTGAGATATGGACCAATCTCAAAGGATCATCTTGACTCCATTCAATTTATTCGAATGGAAAGCTGAGATGGAGGTATTGTTGAGAGCGAAAGGTATCTACAGGGTTACCATGTCTAGTGAGGCATATCCCATTGCAGCTGTAGAGAAAATCAAATGGCACAACAAGAGGGATGAGGCTTATGGTCTTTTGTGTCTGAGTATTTCAACAGACCTCCTCTTTCATCTTGATTCATTAACATCTCCTAATGAGGTGTGGGAGAATATTGAAGATATTTTTAGAAATAAAGATGAGATGAGAGGACACAAAATCAAGAATTAATTGATCTCCTTGAATCCTTGTAGCTTCGAATCATTGCAACTCTATTTTACCAAGTTTAAGGCCCTTGTTTTGCAGTTAAAACAATATGGGATTGAAAAGAACAAGGAGAAACTAGTTTTGATCATTCTCTCAAAGCTTGGTCCTAACTATTCAGTGTTTGTTTCGACCTTCTAAGCCACTAAATTAATAACTCAAACCTAGAATATGCCTAAGCTTGTTGAGTTCATGGAATCCCTCACTCAGGAGAAGAATAAATTGGTGATGATGGGCACCATCAAACCTTCCAAAGACCAAGCTTTGCTTGCTGGACATTTGAAAGTGGATTCAAAAAGAAAGAAAAAATCTAAAAATCCACCTGAGCAAAAGGGAGACAAGGAAAAGTCTCAAGAGGAGTCCTCAAGCTCCAAGAAGAAACCCCAGAAGAAGAAGAACACAGGAGAGTGTGCATACTGCAATAAGGGCTATCATCCTAAGAGCTATTATATGAAAAAGAAGATAGAAATGTTGACCCAACTCTTGGAGAAGAAAAACACCTCCCTTCCTGATTGCTCAAAGAAGAGGGAAGGAGGATGAAATTCAGAAGACAAGGAGAGAGTACATGCCTTGGTTGTTGGAACCTCAATCTCACCTAGTTTCATAATTGATTATGGAGCTTCTAGACATATGGTTTTGACAAAAGATTTCTTCTCTTCTCTTGACATGTCGAAAGGTCCACCAATAGTTTTTGGAGATAACTCTCTGACTGACACTATGGGAAAGGGTAGGATTGATCTTGACCATGGTAATTTCAATAATGTGTTGTATGTTCCATGTATTGCCTCTAATATCTTGTCAGTGTATCAGGTGACTCACACTGGGTCTCCAAAGAAAGTCATCTTCTCCCCTAATGAAGTTGAAATCACTGAGATTTTGAATGGTAAAGTCATAACAAAAGGTGTTGTTGATCACACTTCGAAGTTATGGAAGTTTTCCCATTTTCTACCCTACTCAAACCCCTCTGCTCTTCTTACTCATGCTAATGAAGCAAGCAAGATTTGGCATGAAATATTTGGACATATTAACTACAAGCATATTTCTGATTTGAGTGAAAAAGACATGGTCATAGGGTTGCAAAAGATCAAGTTTTCTAAGGGAGTCTGTCAAGGTTGTATCCTAGGAAAACACCCAGAGCACAAGTATGAGAGAGCTAGTCATGAGAGAACCTATGCACCTCTTGAGTTTATCCATAGTGACATTGTTATTCCATTCCCTCATATTTCCATGAGTCAAGCCAAATATGCACTCACCTTCATAGATGAGTTTTCCAGGTATTGTTGGGTTCACTTCCTAAAGCATAAGTTTGAAGTTTTTGACCTCTTCAAAGTCTTTAGAGCCTTGGTTGAAAACCAGTATGGAAGGAAACTCAAGATAGTTAGATCTGACAACGATGATGAGTATGTCAATTCTAAGTTCATCCAATATTACAAGGATGCAGGTATCTAGATGAAGCATTCTATTCCTTACACACCACAACAAAATGGTGTTGCTGAGAGAAAGAACATATCACTGAAGGAGATGGAAACTTGTATGATGGAGGCTAAAAATTTGCCACCAAATATTTGGGATGAAGCTATAAACTATGCATCCTATATCTAGAATAGGGCACCACATAAGCAGCTTTATGGTATGACTCCTTTCGAAGCTTGGAGTGGACACAAGCCAGATGTGACCCATTTCAGTATTTTTGGCTCAAAGGTCTGGGCTAGAATTCCAACTGAAAAGAGAAAGGATTTTCAACCCCGAAGCCAAGAGTGCCTATTTGTTGGGTATTCTGAAGATTCAAAAGGGTACAAGCTGATAAAATTGAGCACTAACAAATATTTCATTGAAATAAGTGTTCATTTCAAAGAAGAGCCTTTAGCAGCAGTTGAAGTTGGAGAGTCCTTTTCACCATCACAACCATTGATTGTAAGTGAAGAGACTAATGAGTTTGTTGATTCTGATATGTCTGATAATGATGAATTAATTGCATATCCTAACATCCCTACAAGACCAAACTGGGCAGCAAGGACCATTCATTCAGCTGGGGAACTAGTTGAAAATCCTAATGACACTAGGAGGACTAGATCTCAATTTGAGAGTGCCCTTTGTGTGAAAGATCCTCTCTTTGCTAAGAAGTGTTATTTGATGATATTATGATCCATAGACATATGAAGATTCAACACATGATCCAATATGGAAAACAACCATGAAAGAAGAATTCAGCTCGCTCCAGAAGAACAACACATGGGAACAGGTTGATATTCCCCTATGGAGGAAGCTAGTGAACTGTAAGCGAGTATTCAAAACTAAGTTTGATACTAATGGTTAACCTTTGAAATATAAGGAAATATTGGTAGCTAAGGGATAGTCTCAGGTACATGGTATTGACTACAATGAGACCTTTCCACCAGTGGCAAAGATGGAGTCCATAAGGCTTTCCCTAGCCATTGCAGCTTTGAAGCAGTGGGAGGTAAATCACATGGATGTAAAGTGTGCCTTTTTGAATGGAGATATCAATGAAGAGATTTATATGTAGCAACCAAAATTTTTTGTATCTAATCCATCTTTAGTGTACAGGTTGAAGAAATCATTATATGGGCTCAAGCAAGCCCCTGGAGCTTGGTATGCCAAGATTGATGGCTTTCTGTTGTCACTGAGTTTTGTTCGATGAAAGTATGATCCTAATGTATATTTAAAGCTGATTCATGGTTCTTTAATGATTATTGTTCTCTATGTGGATGACCTTCTGATTACAGGAAGTTCAAAGAAATAGATTTCCTCCTTGAAGGATGCAATGAACCATGCCTTTTCTATGACATATTTGGGATTGTTGAGCCAATTCTTGGGTCTCAAAATTGCTCAATCCCAAAATGGAATCAAGTTTCATCAGTAAAAGTATGCTTCAGATTTTATCATCAAGTTCAGCATGAAATATTGCAAGCCAAGCAAGACTCCATTCCCTTCAGGAGTTAAGCTTGAAGAAGTAGTTTCTTCTCCTATGGTAAATAGAACACTGTATAGGAAGTTTATTGGGTGTTTGCTTTATCTTACACATACTCGACCTAACTTATCTTATGAAATTAGTGTGGATTCAATAGACATGGATCAAACTCATGAGATCCATTTGAGAGAATCCTAGAGGATCCCAAACTTTGTTCAGGGAACAAGGACTCATGGGATTTTCTAGAATGCAAAATCTGACTTAGAGCTAGTTGGATTTACTAAAAGTGATTGGGCATGTGACAACACATATCAAAAATATACCTCAGGATATGTGTTCATGCTTGCAGAAGGACTAATCAACTGGTCAAGTAAGAAGCAGAGTGCCATAGCACTCTCATCTACAAAGGAAGAGTATAGAGGAGTTGTAAATATAGCTACTCAATGTTTATGGTTGCAGGGGATACTTGGAGAATGTGGTTTTGAATCAGAGTTTTCAATAGTCATCTATTGTGACAATCAAAGCACCATTCGAATCTCCACTGATCCAGTTCAAGGACAAAGAACCAAACACATTGAGATCCATATGCACTATATCAAGGAGCTTGTGCATGATGGTACCATTACTCTACTCTACTGCACATATTTAGAACAAGTAGCAAACATCTTCACCAAAGTATTATGTGAGAAGACCTTCAGTAATGTCAAGTCACTGTTGGGGATTTCTGATCATGTGGTGAAGAATGGTTGATGACAAGATTTCCAAAATTTTGTTTTCCTGCCCATGTTTAAGGGAGGATTTTCCCACTGGGTTTTTGCCTCTTTCCTTGGTTATATGGACATGCAGTATGTAAAATGATGACTAAGCCTTGTTTATAGGCCCTATAATTTTTCGATATTTACTCATAAAGTCAAGCTTAAGGGGGGTGTTAGAATAATCAACCCATAGTTACCCATATTTGACATTAATTAAATCATTTTTGTCTTATTCCTAGAATCCTAGATTCCCTCTCTATTCTAGTTGACTTCTAAATGTTCCTAGAAGTTAATACTTCCTAAAATGGGTCATCAAGCGCTTTGGAATCATCCTGGAAACATATTTAGCATGTCTACTTTATTCTTGGTTCCTTAAAGCGCATATCTGCTTTTTCTAAAAGTTTCCTTGCTTTACAGTTATTTTAAGGCATAAAGGAAAAGCTAGTCTAAGGGAACTTGCCTTGTTTTTTGACCACATCATCCTCCTTCCTTCTCTCCATACAAAATAATAAATGAGATTTATTTCCACCAAATATTAGCTTTCCCACTTGATTTAGCTAATTCGTGAGGATATTCATGGATTTGGAAAGTCCTTTTTGCACCTATGGGGGATTTGACTTGTTTTAGTAAGCCCGTTTTTTAACCAATTCAAATAGCAACCTAGTGCTTTTGAATATCTCATGTAATTATATATTTTATCAACCTATTACTTCATATGGCTGGCTAATGTACACTTATTCAATACAAGATTAAGTTATGCTCCAATTTTAGTCTCCTTTTGTGTGAATTTTGCATGTTTGATTAGCAAATTTGTGAGTGTAATTGATCTATATCTTGGGTTGAATTTCCACACTCCTAATCCAAAATATAAGGCCTTTACAAATAGTTACATTTAGCAAAACCAAACCTTCAATTACAGAGTAAGTATAAGCACATAAATAGAAACAACTAATCTAGATCTTATAAGGGAATTTTAAGCCCAGTCTTCTTAACAATTAAATAATTTTAGTAACACCAAGTCGAGATCATCAACAAATATTAGCACTGGTTACATGCTTTAGGTTAGAATGGTGTTGTATCTACAGTATTTCTCTTGCAAAAGGAAATTACAGCCTTAGGGCTTGTTTATTTCGAAACAATTTGGTAAACCAAACAAAGATTAAATTCTTTCCAATAGTGATGATAGCTTATCTACAATTTCATGGATATTAAAATTAAATAAACAACTAAAATCCTCACCAAACAATGAAACCCTAGATCTTTATAAATGGGATAACTTCTATCTACACAGTCAACTATCAATAGAAGAATTAAACAAATCTGTAATCAATCTTTTAAATAATAAAACTTTATTTATGACTTTATCTAAAAACCCCACAAAGTTTGGATGACGGTCGATTTTATTCATATGGAATTTACAAACCTTGTCTAAAAACTTGTTTTCGAATGGTAGAGACTCCACGGTCAAATCTCTTCAGTAAATTTAAGTTAATAACAAACAAACAATTTTAGACAATAGGTCTTTTACAAATTACATCATGGCTGCCTAACCAGAATGGTATTACAATTATAAACTCAATAAACAAAAGCATAGTATGAATTCAAACACATTTTTCAATAAATAAAGCACATAATGTATACAAAGAATCCTCACTGGCATTATCTCGTAAACATATCCATGGTATAGTAATCCAATAATAAGCTACAAGAGAGGATCCTTAGCAACAACCAAGATTTCAACAGTAACATATGCAACATTGAACTTAAACAATGGAGGATAAAAAGAAATAAGAAGAAGCTAAATAGCAGATCAGAAAAATTTAAACAACATTTTGGCATTGCTTACAGATAGACCCATTGTGTTTATTATAGACATGTTTTGCTTATCAAAGTAGTAAAATTTAATGAATACTATCTCAAATCCAAAAACAAAATAGACAGTATAAGGTTCATGGCCGCAATGCTATGCATTGTCAAACTAAATCAAGTTATGAAGCTATCGCGAGTCAACAAAAAAAACAACTAAAGATTCTGCACATAAAAATAACTGGCAGGAATAGTTTCTAAATACCATAGATTTCAAATGAAGGTGGCTCAGTTGCAAGACTCCACAGATAAACAATTTAGTTACATTCTGGAGATTACATAGTTTTTTAACAAATAGATTTTTCAATATCAAAACCCTCACGGATATTTCCAGTATGGACAAGGTTTTTAAAACCAAAAAAAATTACATAGAGTGGCATAGTCATTTAAATGTCTCTATGGGTATTATAAATACCATTTTAGTAAATATATATTCATACCAAATCAAGTATATCACTTCCAGAATGCCAAACAAGAACAAAGTGGAAATAAAAACTCGACGCTATAATAACACACCACAAAACTCAGATGTCTCCTCCAAATCCTTGCCAGGAAATGACATGGGTCTTACCAGTTGATGGGGAGGTTGCTCAACTAGTATTTCCAACCACACACCACTGCAGAGCTGAATTGCACACAAAAATTATAGTTGGGAATTTCAGCCTCAGTTTAGTTGAAAGAGAAAAGAAACTCGTATGAAGGAACAATATACATTGTTGAAGTTCCATTACCCCCTCAGCTTCCAAAGGTACATTGTCATCACCCAAGCCAAGATTTCAAAATATCTCAACAAATAAATTGAGCATGTACTGATATAGATGGTAAAAATGGTTGAGTTTAATGGTTCTTCCACCTCTGAATACCGATAGTGGAGAAGCGAAGGAAAGCAGCCGAAGACCCCTAGTGGAAATGAAAGAGCTGTTAACAATTTCTAGAAACCTAATGAAATGACCCACGCAGTAATAGAGACTAAATAAATCCTTTAGTGTTTGATAACTCATGTTTTGATGACAGCTGGAGATTAGATCAAGTTCACATGGTACGAGAGGGGGCGATTTTATGACTTGTACCCTACCTTTCACAATCAGATATAAGTCAACTGGCGTACATGTACGAAGGACAAGAGTCTTTCTAAAACTCTCTACAAATGATTGTGCATAAATCCATATCACTTTTAACATATAGTTCAACGTACAATGCTTTGTCCTTGTTAGATATTATAACCCTTGGTTCATCCAACTTTGTCATATATTGATAAACGTTTTATCCTATAAAACAAATGAGATTTGTTAAATGGTACATTATTTAAATAATTTTAATTGCTTTATTGAGAAGGATAAAAATGGCTCAGGCTTAAACCTTAGGTCTTTGTTTCCTTGGTTTCTTATAGCGCTCTAACGTAGAGCTAGTTCTTTAACTGATTGAAACAAGTTACCTCATTGTATGCACATAGAAGAACAGAGGTTCATGTATTAGTCATAACGACTAAATAATACCATTACCCATTCCTTATGCAACTCCATATTAGAATCAAACAAACAACAAAGACAAATTATCTTACGACAACAAGATAAATATAGACTGTTTTATTATCTTGAAAAATAATGTCATGTTGGTAGATCACCAAAGAAGCAGACTAATAATAACTTAGATACACGACGACAGTAATGCACAACAAAAGAAGTATGAGTAATAATATCTCTCTAAATATTGTCTAGGAATATATAATATTACATGTAGTAAATATTTTTTTTATATACGAAATTAAGGGATGTTACATGTGCTATCAGAGTGAGTTTCTAAATGCTAGGCCTAATTGGCTCACTCGCATCTAAGTAAGAAAACCAATATACTAATTTTATTTGCCTTTATTTCTGTACAAAAATATAAAATCTGTTTCACAAGAAAATGGAAGGTGTTGAATGTTTCTGTCGTAGCACGAGGAGGTGCTACGACTGGGGCTGATCAAGAAACCCCGCAAGAACAACTGTAGTTGTAGGTGCAACCTGCAGTGCAGAAAAAGGTACCCTTCGACGTTCACAAGCAGAAGGAAGTATTCTTGGACATGCAACCATAGTTTATGGACCCATAGAGACCATCTTCCTCAGAAGAAGTAAGGGAGAAGCCTGAACGATTTCAACAAATATTTCAGAAGAAGGCTCCACAAAAGGTTAGTAAGCTCAAGTCATTTCTGTTAAGTTTCTTTGTACTAATTTAAGATAAAGATGTTATCGCAGAACTATGAGCATTGATAGAAGAAACACCAGTAGAGCCGCAACCTGAAAAGAAATTCAACTAGGTCTAGAAGAAATTTAAAACTGGGCATGAGTTAAGAATGACTGCGCAGATAGGTGATTATGACATAGATCACGTCATTATATACCTGGGATTAGACATCAATATTTTGATGTGATGGAACTAGGAGAGTATGGGAAGTCCACACTCGGATTGGTCTCCTGTCCAGTTGCAACTTGCAAATCAGGCGAATATGATCCCAATTGGTAGATTGAGTCAAGTCCCTATTGACATTAAAGGGTTGCACACATTTACGAAATTCAAAGTCATTAAAATTGTTGATGACACAAATCCATATACCGCGCTACTGGGAATAGATTAGGCCATATACAATCATACCATTATCAATTTCAAGAAAAGGATCCTCCAATTCGAGGATAATGAGATGAGAGTAGTGTCACCCATCGATCCATTAGAAGGACAAACATATGCCGAGCCTATCTACAATGAGGGACAGGGTGGCTATCTTGACCAGATCTACAATGTCACTACCATTGAAGAATATTATATCAATCTGACAGTGGATGGAAACCTGAGTTGGAAGAGTGTTGCTAGTTCCTACACATTCGACTCATGGGAGGCCTTGGAAAATTGGAAAAACAGGTTACATGAGGTCTCTATGAGGAGGTGCACAAGAATTATAAGGTCTGTGCGATGGGTGGCGAATGAGTTAAGAGAGATTACCACCTATGAGGATTTACCTAACCTTGTGACCTTCCTAACTGATTTTGAAATCCTTCGAACAAAGTTGTAGTGCTTGTCTATGTTATACCATGTGTTGAAGGCTACACCTGTTAGATGGTTAGGTACACACAAGTAGTTCATAACAAAATGGCCACAATGCAAAAGGTTGATGGAAGTTAGATTTGATGAGGAAGTCATCACAGTGAGTCATAAGTACACATGATTGTTGAGCTCTGTACAACAAATAAATCATTGTTGCATCGTATTTGCAGAATACCCACGACAGGAATGGGTCCATCATTTCATTCACATGTTGGAAATGACACCTAGAACATGGTTTGCATCTATGGAGTTGCGACAAGGAACCCAATATTGGGAAGGAATCAGTAAGAATTTTAGACAAACATTTGAAGTTATTGATATTTGCTGAAATTCCCGTCGAAGAGGCCAGTTCTCACTAGTGCAGCGCAACCATTCAGGAATGGATAACTTGATACAATATAGCTGGAGACCCAAATGATGATCTGAATAACATAAACATACCAGATTCAAAGGGTACACATGTAGTGGAAGGAAGTGAAATTTCTAGTGACTAGTTCCTACAGCCACTAAAAATCAAGAAAGTCAACATTGGGTCACCAGAGAACCCAAAGTTTTCCAATATAGGATTTTATTGGGATGAAGAGACAGTCATGAAGATCACAAAATTTATTCATGAGTAACAAGATCTATTCCCTACCAATTTCTTAGAGATGAAGAGAATAGTCGATGACCTAGGGGAGATGAAAATACCCCTACGACCAGATGCTAAACCCACTAAAAAATGCTCATATAGATTGAATCCAAGATATAAAGAGACGGTAAAAGTAGAATTGGATCACATGATAGACGTAGGAATCATTGAACCTATTGAGTAATCGGAGTGGATTAGCCGTATAATGATCTAGGATAAGAAAACAACAGGAAAAGTTAGGATCTGTGTCGACCTAAGAAAGCTTAACGATGCATGCTTGCATGATTCATTATCAACACCATTTATAGATGAAGTACTTGAAAGTTTTGGAGGGAAAAAGATGTCTTCATTCAACGATGGCTTCTTTGGCTCATCAAGTCAAAATTGCAAAGGAGGATCACCACAAAACAAACTTCATCACAGAATGGGGATGCTATAGTATACGGTAATGCCCTTTGGACTCGAGAATGCACCTATTATTTTTTCTGGAATAATAGTTTATGCTTTTAAATATTTCATACATAGGTTTCTTGAGGTCTACTTTGATGATTGGACTGTTCTTGGTCTAGTAAGAGACCATATTGAGAGTTTGCACATGATGCTAGGCCCTTGCAGCCAGTATCAAATTGCGCTCAATTCCAAGAAATGTATTTTTTACGCACCATTAGGTGTTCTGTTGGGTCACATCGTGTGTCATGATGGTATTTTGGTAGAGACAACAAAATTTGTGATTATCCTTGACTTACCACCACCTACATCAGTCACGTAACTCAGATCAGTGCTAGGACATACAGGCTACTACAGGAAGTTCATTAGAGGGTATGCAGAGATCACTGCCCATATGGAGAAAATACTGAAGAAAGATGCAAAGTTTTAGTGGACACCATCTTTCCAGGAAATCTTGGAATAATTAAATAACAAGATGGCCACTGCGCCAATACTAGTATTTCCAGAATGGAGAAAGGAATTCCATGTTGTTGTTGACACGTCGGCTGTCGAGCTTGAAATAGTCTTCACACAACAAGGAGCAGGTGTGCTTGACCACCCTATTGATTTTTCTAGCAAAAAACTGTCAATGGTAGAAAATAACTACACGATGATGGAAAGAGAAGGCCTCGCCATGTTCTATGCACTTCAGAAGCTCCGACACTACTTGTGGGTGGACATTTTTAGATGTACACTAATCATTCGGCATTGAAATACCTAGTCAACAAGCCAGTGTTGGGGGGGAATATTTGTAGATGGCTTCTCCTATTTCAAGAATTTTATTTGAGGTCATTGTAAAACCTGGTCGACTGAATGTCGAGCCAGAACACCTCTCACAAATAGAAAGTGGTGAAGAGCCAACCATCTTGGAAGATAACTTGCCCGATGCACAACTACATGCGGTCACTATGATGGAAGATCAGAAAAAGGAATTTAACACTATCATCCACTTTCTAAGTACATTCTATGAACCTCCAGGATTCTCCATTAATCAGAAGAAACACTTAGTCATTAGAGATGCGGACTTCATAGTGATTGCTGGACACCTCTATAAGTTGGGTGTAGATGAAATATTACGCCGCTGTGTTTTTTATTATGAGTGACCTTGGGTGATGAGTGAAGCACATGATGGTGTCGCAGGTGGACACTATGCGGGAAAGGAAAATATGCACAAGATATTGTAGGCAGGACTATGGTGTCCAACCATACAAAAGGATACTAAAATATTCTACAGGCGCTGTGATATCTGCCAGATAACATGAAAACCATTGCATTGCGAAGAGATGCTGCTTGCACCATAGATAAAACTGCAATCATTCAACAAATGGGACATTGAATTCTTTGTACCGATAAGCCTAGCAGGGAAAAGGACTAGCGCTTGCTACATTTTCACTGCAATAGACTATTTAACCAGATGGGATAAAACTACGCCTGTTAGAAATTGCATCGTTGCGACTGCAGCGAAGTTTTTATTTGAAAATGTGCTGACTAGATTTGTCTGTCCGAAAATTCTAATAAGTGATCAAGGTACGCATTTTTTTAACAAAATGATTGTTGAACTTATTGCATAATTCTAGATCCAACATAAGAAGATGACACCTTATCATCCTTAGGTGAATGGAACAGTCGAAGCTTGTAACAAGATTCTGGAGAAAACATTGACCAAGTTATGCAATGTGTGATGAGATGACTGGGAGAAAAAAGTCTCAGCTGTGCCATGGGCGTGTCACACAACTTGCAAATGATTGGAAGGGAACACCCCATTTAGACTGGTATATGTATAGGAAGTTGTTGTGCCAATGGAGTATATTATGCCAAGACTACATATTGTTGTGCTAACGGAGATGATTGATGGAGATGTTTTCAAACAAAGGTTGTCGCAGCTCGTTTAGATGGAAGAGGAATGCTTCGTTACATGATTTCATTAAACTATCGAAAAGTAAAGTAAGAAAGAATGGCATGATCTCCATATCCAAGTTAAGCCATTCAAAGTTAGAGGACTTGTGTTACTGTATGGAAACAAAATTTTCAAGCAGCCAGGAAAGCTAAAGACAGATTGGCTACGACCATATGTGATCACCCACATCACTGACGTAGGAGTAGTAAAACTGCAGAAACTAGTTGGAACTTATCTTGCAGGAATGGTGAATGGAAGTTTCCTAAAACCTTACTATGATGGTCACAACATCCCTCGCTAAAATTATGCCGAGAAAAAGAAAAGAAAAGTAGGAACTCAGGGAAACTATTCTGTCATATTTCTGCGCCAAAACTAGCCAAAGCATAAGAAAAAGTGGAAATGACAGGCTGGTCGACATTAAAGTGTGAATATTCAAAAAATATTGAGGCGGTTATGACAGTTAAGCATCATTAATTCGACAAGATATGAGGAGAATTATGACATGTCTTTTTTGTCCCATTAGTCATTCTCGTCATAATAGCCATAACTGTGCTAACATGTACAACGAAGCACTCAAGTAGCTGAGTTAATGAAGGAACGCGTCGGATGAGAAGCCCATGTGATCAATTAGACCTTGACCTCCCATTGGATGATGACTACATGATGCATAGGAGAGTATAAATACGAGGCTTCTCCACTAAGAATTCTTTTAGGCACACAGAGAGAGCACAAGAAAACCAGAGGCTGAGAGTTCACAAAGCCGAAGTCTACAACAAAGCAAGAGAGAAAACCCATGGAAATAGAGATCTCTAGCACAAGTGAGCTTTCCAACATGACTATCACCTCTAGGTGTCCAATTGAATAAGAGATAGAATGGCCCGAGGTACAACAACCAGAACTCAACCCGATGGCACAAGTGAGAAAGAAGCCTATTCCGGTGGCCGATCCAGCCCCTGTTGCACCCCCCGGTTCAAACCCTGTGCTGAAACCTATTCAGAACACACTAGATACAGCTGCGCCACCACTCAGGGAGTTGAGGTAGCCTAGGGAGAGATTGTGTGGAGAGTCGTCCAAGAATGGACTGTCAAGGAAACACAAAGCGAAGGTTGTTGTGGATAACCCTGACGACGACCTAAGGAAGGAGGACTTCCTGGAGGAAGAACTGATAGAGGAGGAATCACCACCCTGAAGAGACCTAGATTCTAAGGAGGAAGAAGAAAAATTTCTACACTATGTCTGGCCAAGGAGAGCAGATGCAGAGGAGGTGGCGCTTCCCAAGAAAGAACGCACATTTCTAGCAACACCCCGATTCCCTGATAGCATACCCCTGCTGATGAACATATTGCCAAAGATCAAAAATTTTGCATTCAAATATATTGACACTCATTAGCAACTGGGATTGGAAAGTGCTATAGCTCAAAATGACACATCTCCACCTGTGACCACTTTCCCATGATTTCATCGCATGTCGACACTTCATGAAAGTCATTGAAAGTTGCTGAAAAAACACCTAACTTGGACCCATATCTTGAGTTCTATAACTCTGTTTGACCTCATCTCTACACCGTTAGAAAGGTATATATGTTAGCTAAAACTTTTCATAAGACATCAAAGTCTTATAATTCCTAGACATACTCTAAAAATGAGTTTTTGGATGTGTACGTGTGTTTCCTTAAGGAAACCCACGTACGTACGTGACTTTCTATACATAATACCTGCGTACGCCTCCAAAAAATGTTAATAAAATATATATTTTGAAATTTGGGTAATTTGGGTAGTTAGGGTAGTTATGCAACTAACTCCTTTAGTTGTAACTACTTTGTATTTAACCCTAACTCTTCATAAAGCATATAAATAGAGGTAGGGAGGTCCATGAGAGGGGATTGGAATATTTGCATTGTTATGTTGGAGGATTTGGAGCTCTCTTTTCCCACACCTTTTCCCTAGAAGCATTCTCCCAGTGTTTTAGAGCTTGGAGGCTAAGGTCCTTGGAGAAGAGAAGCATCAGAACTAGATCAAGGTTTCATGAGATGCCGAACTTGAAGAGAAGGTATACTTGTACTTGTTTTCAAGATTAATAAAGATGTGATGTCCTTCTTCTTTCCAAATAATTGTTCAATGTGTGATTGTATCTATGTTTATGATCAGATCTGTATGTTAATCAGAATAGTTTCTCATATTTTTTTGATTATCATTACTTTATATGTGGTCATATTGGTTTGAGGAAGGTATAATTCGTTTTGCAAGTCTCTTGGAGCAAGAGGAGCAAGAGGAGCAAGAAGAGGATTAAAGGGATGCTTGGATCAACCTTTGTTTGTTAAGGTATGAACCATTCTAATATCTAATTCTTGTTTATATATACTTGTAGAACCATTTGCATCCACCTTTCAACCCTAGTACGTTGATGGCCTCTTAAACCCTAGCCATAGGAAGCTTTCCTTTACAACAGAACTGGCGAATTTGCTGGGGAGAGCCTTGTTTTTTTGGGGTTTATTTGTATTTATTTCATCCTTTTGTAAATTTTTAGGTCCTTATTACAAGTTAGGAACACCTTTTGAGTTTGTTGGAACACCTTTCTTGCTTTCCTAGGTCAGTTTTTTACCCTTTTTGTGCCTTTTGTCATCCACACGTGACTTTCAGGCTAAACAACCACATGTTTGTGTTGTATACAAGACTTTCACTACCTATAACCTATGTTTCATACACAACCTGCCTTAAGGAAACCCGCGTATGCACCTAAATTTGTGTTCTTTCATCATTTTTTAGGGTTTTTGGGTGATTTGAGGGCTGTTTGTAGGGTCTTCAAGGGTCCTCTGCATGTCCATGACTCCTGAGAGGTTGTATTATCTATTTTAGGTGCTATTTTTCTATCTTGTAAGTATCTTTCAAGTCTTTAAACTTGTTTTTTGTTGCCTTCCCCCCCCACCTCCTTCTTTGGCTTGACCTTGTTGGACAAGGTACTGTGCAACCTATGTTTGTGGGTTTAGATTGATTCTTGGAACTTCTTGACCTTTGTTTATGTAAATATTATTGCTCAGTCTCTTCATTCCAAATTTGTTTGCTTATTTACCTTTGTGATCTTTCCTTCCAAGAGAGGTTATATCCAACTTTAGGGAAACCTAGGGTTTGTTTGTGGGGTGTAGAGTAGTTGTCTATTTGCTTTGCTTACATTACTTGCTTGCATTAGTTGATAGGCTGTTTTTCTTTTGCTTTATATGCATGTAGATTAGGTTTTTAGTCTAGATTGCATGGCATATCATTGTTTTTGAAAAAAATAAAAATAAATTGTTTTTTTGTGGCTTTCAAGTTTCTGTTTGAAAAAGAAAAGAGAATAGTTTTTGCTTTTTGCATTTTAGTTCTCTTTGTTTAGTCATTTTGTTTCAAATTTGAGTCAAAACACCATATAAGTTTCATGCCATTTACCCTCTGACTAAAAACAACCCTTAAAATAAACGATATAATTTAAAAATTATTAGTAAGTTTTATTTTATAGGGTCATACACCAACTAGCTTAGGCTAGACTTGTGGGATAGGGAGTTTAGACTCCCCACAAGTATAAAATTTTAGACGTAGTTGGCCAATCACTAGGTAAACCCTTTTCTATGTTGATTGTATTTAGGAAGCTCCTCTCAAATGGGAGTTAAGCATGAGGCCACGTGGAGACTTGAACTAAGGAGATAACCCTCTGATTCCTTGTCAAAGCGTAGACCAAGGTTTTTGCGCATCTAGGGATTCTGTCTTAGGCAGAGTTTCAGGATTTGATACCCTACCCTTGTGTATGAACCAAGCTTGCGACTGTCCCCCCAGACTGCCAATATAGTTAAGGTAGCCTTTAGTCTCTTTGACAACTAGGGTTCATACACAGGTACACTGGAAGGCTAGTTCTGGTTGACCTTGGACGGGCTTGGAAGGTAACCCCGGTAGAAGGTGTTGGAGGGCGGTGGGTGATTCCTCCACTTGTGCCTAAGAACATCAATAGGGATGCCAAGTAACTATCTATCAGCTTTCTTCTGGAAAGCATATCTTATACTTGTTTGTCTATTTGACTTTAGGAATTTTTAATGAGTGTTGTGTGGTCTGTTTGTACTTAGTTTTCCTTCAGGTGTGTGCTTTGTACTTTTGGTTTCCTATCAACCTCAGACTTTGTCTCCTAGATTGAAACTATGGCTAACACCCCTTTGAACACCAACCAAGAGATCCCAATGTTGGGAAATCCTTGTACTATTCCTCTCATGGGGAATGTTGGTGTTCCCTTGATGGCCAACCTAAATCTACCTGGATTCACCCTAGCGCTGCTGGTGTGGTTGTTTTCCACTCCAACCGACCTGAATGCTCCAAATGCTTCTCAAATAATCTCCTTATATCAAGGTCATCAAAACACTGCTTCCCCTTCACCTGTAGTTGATTCTCCTCCTCCTTCTACCTCATGTGGTGAAAGTACTGATACTAGTAATCAACAGTCTAAAAGGAGTAAAAGAAGAAGGAATAGGAAAAATGCACATAAGCAAGGGGGAAACCGTTCAACCTCTACAGGTCAAGTTTAACCTTACCACCTAGCCTTTGTAGTTCATGTTGGAGGAACCTATCCAACCTCTGCAGGTCATGTTATATCTAAGCACTCAACCTATGCAAGTCAAGTTGATATTCACCATATAGCCTCTGTTGATCATGCTGGTGGGATCCTTCCAACCTTTCTAGGTCATGTTGGATCCAGTCACTCAGTCTCTACAGTTCATGCTGAGGGCGCCAACCTCTAATGTTCAACCTCTAATGTTCAAGTTTAACCTCCCCATCCAACCTCTGCAAGTCATGTTGGATCCATCCACCCAGCCTCTGAAGTTCATGCTGGGGGCACACACTCAACTACTACAAAGCATGTTGATCCTAACCATTCAACCTATGTTGTTCATGTTGGTGGTGCCCATCCAACCTATGCAAGTCATGTTGGACCTAGTCTCTCAGCCTCTGTAGGTCATGATGGGGGTAGTCTCTCAGCCTCTGTAGTTCATGATGAAGACAATCTGTCAACCACTATGAGTCATGTTGACACTATTGAAAAGACTACTTGTTCAAAACACAAGCCCAAGTTTCCTTGTAAGCTTTTTGAGGGAGACCACCTTACTTATAAATTACCTTCCATCGTGAAGGTGCGAAGAGTTTGGTTCCAAGGTCATCCTATTTTTGAACATTTTGAAGTCTCTCAACAACCAGCCTCTCTTAGTCAGGCTAGACCCAGTCACCCAGCCTCTGTAGTTCATGCTGGGGGAAAAATATCAGCCTTTGTAGGTCATGCTAAGAGAAAACATTCATCCAATGATAGTCATGTTGACAGCGTTGAGAAAACTGGTCGTTTGAAGTGCAAACTTAAGTTCTCTTGTAAGTTACGTGAGGGAGATCATCTTACTCACCAGTGCCCTGCTATTGCAGAGGTGCAAAGAGTGTGGTCCAAGACTCAAGAATTTACTCATCCTAAACAACCTATAGTTTCTCAAAAAACTACTCAACCTTTGGTTGATCAAGTGGTTGAACCAATCTCAGCTTTGGTCCATCCCACTCTTCTTTCAAAGGTGATCCTATTGTGATTGAACCAATGTCATCTTTGGTCAATCCCACTCTCCCTTCGGAGAGTGACTTTCACTAAGCGGTTGAATGGATTTCATTATCGATCAATACCACTCTTCCTTTGGAGAGTGAAGTTTCTGCTAGTCACATTTTCTTCACTGCCAGTTCAGAACTTACTGAACAAGGGGGCACTGAACTCACTTCGGATCAAACCCCACCAAGCTCTTGGTTTGCTTCCTTTGATTGGGATAGCCTAGTTGAGCCATGCCTTCCTTTTGATGCACCTTTCCAGATAAAGGTCAAAGTTGAAACATACATGATTGCTCATTGTATTTTTTATGAAGGATCCTCAATTAGTATATTGTCTGCTCGTGCTTGGTGAGGCATGGGATCTCCCATCCTTATGTCGAGATCTAGTCAGTTACTGGTGTTTGATAGAAGATCTTGTATAGCGTTGGGAATTATTGCTCAAACACCTATTACTTTCGGTGGAAATACTGTCTTAGTTGAGTTCATGGTGATAGAAGACCCCTTGGACTTCAATTTGCTCCTTGGACGTGATTATGTCTATTCCATGCAAGCTATGGTGTCAACATTCTTTCGTGTGATGTACTTTAATCATGGAGAATAAATTGTCACTATCGATCAGTTGGATTTTGTTGATCTGTCTCCTGACCCAACTAGAGACCAGGTCTTTCCTTTATTGATTCCCAGTGTTTCTATAGACACTACCCTGCCACAGGTGAGCTATGTGGCCTCATGTCCTTTGCGTTAAATTTCCACTGAGAAGCAGCCTCTATTTTCATGCTTACCTTCGCGGGACTTGGTCCCAGCAGCTGACCAGGTGAGTTATCCTACACAAACCATGGAGCCCGCTGTCCACTCTGTTGATCCATTTAAAATTTTAGACATGTGTCCTATCTCGGATTATCTCCTTCCTTTGGATGAAGTCTTCCTAGAGTCTTTGTTACAGTCTGATCTTCTATTGGATGTTGGTTCAGTTGTGACTAAGTCTAACTGTAACGTCCCTGACCCTCCAACCGGCGAAGAGGACGCTACCATACCATTATCCATCCGGGAAACTAGCCCCATGAACATACACACATAAAAACTAAAATGCTTTGAAGTAAAACATGCATACGTTGTTACCATACAGTGGAAGCAAAACCATACATTCAAGCATTTAGCATGTTCATCATTTTCATTAAACAACACAATACAATTTGCAGAGATGAGATAGTCAAGAATACTTATCTTATGAAGAATTCATCCCACAACCAGCTACATCATTGCAACGTTCCACCCAACCATAGGCTAGTGTGCTCCTTAATCTCTCAGTAACACTGCCACCCCTGAGCTGGGCATGATTCCCGAAGGAATAAGGAACTAAGCAGTCTCACACATAGCCAAAGATACACAAATCACCCAAGCTAGTACAGTTGTGTTTATTAGGCCATCAGGGAACTAGGAAAAGATGAATTCTAAGCTGGTGGGCTCATTGAAGAGCTAAGGACACCTACACCAGAAACAGCCTAACTTCTAGGACACCCACACACACCCAACACAAGGAATCAATCCCTTCTCTACTACATAGTCCCTCAGGCCCTGACTTCCCTTCTAGTGCTATTCAGGGGTTGTGGAGAAGAAATCCAACCCTCTAGCTCTACCTATGTGTCTCCCAAACACACTAGGTTTATCAAGCATACCAAGCCTTCATTCCCACTCCAACACAGTCCAAAGACCAACCATTGCATATACAAAACAAAACAGGAAATTCATAGCTTTGACTGGGGAATTCGATTATGGAGTCGTTCTTGGCCCTATCGTGTCTAAATGACCCAATAAGAACCCACAACAACCCCCAAAACAAAAAAATGAACCCACAGCAAACCAAAATCATGGGGAAACCAACAGAAATCGTATTCTCAGCTATGTGAGGAAGGAAAACAACCCACATGGAGGTGAATTTAGACGGTCAGACCCACAATGAAGAGAAATACCCACAACAAAATTCCCCAACCATAAAATTCACACACACACAACAAACATTGTGCCCGTGAGGCTACTTTCCCAGCCCTCTATGTGAGTAAAAATTCCAAGCCTGTGCATGAGGAGAAGAACGACTGTCCCTGCATGAGGATGGACAAGAATGCGAGAATGGGGTTGTTCGCTCTCTTCTTGCCCATGTGAGGGTGAACGAGTCTGCTGGTGGAGTGTGCATGTGGGCAAGGACTGATAGTCTTACCACACACCACTTCCCAACAATAATTGCCCAACTAACAATAGGGTTTTTTTTTTAATGTGGCAATTGACTGAGTGAGACAAGGAAAGGTGAGTAAGAAAAAAAGGTGGGTGACAGCTAAAGGGGTATAACAGCTGACACATGGCTTTTCCCCATTGACCCAAAGTTTAATAATTCCCTCCCTATCCTTAGGAAATTCATGCCCTTTTCATTATGGTTGCATTGACATAGTTGGTTGGGGTTTATTTTAATTAAAATGCATAATTACATGATGCCAGAATTAAAAAGTGTCGGATATCATGATATACCATCGGCAACAATTTTAATCACTGAAACATAAAAGAACCAAATCGATGGTGGGGATTTTTCCTTTAGCTCCACACCATGATTAATTACAATATATACATCATATACATTTTAACGCAAAGGGGGTCAAAACCGGGGTGTTACATTCCCCTCCCCATTCAATATCACTGTCCTCAGTGATTTACAAAATTGAACAAAATGCTACACTGGTACCGCCTCAGCGTTCCGCAGAATTGAACAAAAATGGATGTGCCAATCAAATGGCATCCTCTAGCTCCCACGTAGCCTCTTCAGGACCGTAGTGCTTCCATTGAACCTTTACCTTCCCTATGGCTCAGTTCCAGAGCATTGTGACCTTCCTATTGAGGATGTGCATTGGCTTGATTTGGAATTCTCCTTCGGGTTCTACCTGAATCACATCCCAATTTATCACATGGTTAGGATCATGTACATATTTCTTAGGCAAAGAAACATGAAAAACATTATGAGATCTAGTGCTAGCAGGTAATGCAAGTCTATATGCAACTGGCCCTATTCTTTCAAGAACTTCAAACGACCCACAATATCTTGGTGACAACTTGGCACAACTTCTAAGCTTCAAGGAACTCTTATTTTCTCTCACTTTGAGGTAAACATGATCCCCAACACTAAACTCCCCGTTCACCCTATGCTTATTTGCATAGCTTTTCTGTCTGTCCTGTGATGCTTTTAGATTTTACCTGATCTTTACAACCTCCTTCTCCGTTTCCCTAAGCAATTCTGGATCAAGCACAACCTGGTTCACTGGATTATCCCAATTCACTGGTGTCCTACACCTTCCTCCATACAAAGCTTCATATGGACCCATCCCTAAGGATGCATGTTGTCCATTGTTGTAAGCAAACTATACCGAGTGTAAGTAATATTCCCACTTGGTTGGTTTGTCCATCATATACATTCGAGGCATATCTTCAAGCACCTGATTAAATCTCTCTATCTGCCCATGTATCTGAGGATGGTATGCAGTGCTGAAGTTTAGCTTTGTACCCAAATCTACAAATAACCCCTTGCGAAAATTGGAAGTGAACTTGACATCTTTGTTAGAGACTATTTTCTTAGGAAATCCATGTAATTTGAAAATCTCCTTCATGAATATATTTGCAATGTCATCAGTCTTATGCGTAGACTTCACCAGTATAAAATTCTCTTTCTTTGTCAACTTGTCTACCACAACCATGATGGAATCATGTTGTCTCCAAGTCATCAACAATCCTGTAATAAAATCCATGGAAATAACTTCCCATTTCCATTCTGGAACTAGCAAAGGATGCAACAAACCTGTGGGATGTTGATGCTCAACCTTTACCTGCTGACATTTCATGCACCTTGAAATGTACTTAGCCATGTCCTTTTTCATTCCTGGACAAAAGCACTATTTTCTGGTGGTAGAAATTGTCTTCTGGTATCCTGGGTGACCAGAATACAGAGCTTGATGGATTTCATCCATAACAACTCTCCTCAACTCTGCTACATTTGAAATATAAATTCTTCCTTTATAAGTAAGAAGTCCATCTTCTTCCAATTTATATCCCTCATACCTCTTCTCAAGACTTTGCTGCTACAATTTGTCTTTTACCAGCTCATACAATTCATCTCCGGCAATGCGGTTAACAATCTGCTACCTCAAATCTGATTGGAAAATACTAAGAGAGGCCACATGCATTTCCTCCACCTTTCTATTAAGTGCATCAGCTACCTTATTCTCTTTTCCCTTTATGTTCTTGATTTCAAAATCAAACTCACATAAAAACTCCAGCCATCTCGCTTGCCTAGCATTCATAGTAGGCTGCTCAAATAGATACTTCAGACCACAATGGTTTGTCCTTAGTTCAAATCTTATACCCATCAAGTAATGCCTCCCCATCTTGAGAGCATGTACTATGGCTGCAAGCTCTATATCATGAGTGGCATAGTTCTTCTCATGCTCCTTCATCTTTCTTGACTCGTAACATATCAAGTGGTTGTCTTTCATAAGGAATCCTCCAAGCCCTTGTCTGCATGCATCGGTACATACCACAAAATATTTCTTTGGGTCAGCAACTTTCAATACTGGTGCACTGGTGAGAAGATTTTTCAACTGCTGGAAGCTTTCTTCACACCTCGATGTCCATTCAAACTTTATCCCCTTCTTTTTCAAAGAAATGATGGCATGTGCAACTTTGGAGAATCCTTCAATGAATCTCCTGTAGTATCCTGCAAGTCCCATAAAAGATCTTACATCTGTCACATTTCTTGGAGTAGGCCAATTCATAATGGCTTCAATCTTTTTCAGGGTCCCCAGATATACCCTCTTCTGAGATAATGTGACCCAAATACTGAATTATATCTCTATAGAAGTCACACTTGCTCAGATTTGCATATAGCTGATGCTCCCGGAGAAATTGTAATGTCAATCTCAAAATCTCTTCATGCTCTTCCTCATTCTTAGAATAAATAAGAATGCCATCAAGGACAACAAGGACAAACTTGTCCAAATACCTGCTGAAGACACTGTTCATAAGGCACATAAATGTAGTGGGTGCATTTGTGAGACCAAATGGTACCACTACAAACTCACAATGTCCATACCTTGTTCTGAAGGATGTCTTATGAATGTCTTCATCCTTGATTCTCACCTGATGGTAACCAGACCTCAAGTCAATATTGAAAAATACCTTTGCTACTCTCATTTGATCAAAGAGGTCATCAATCCTAGGAAAATGGTATTTATTGTTCACAGTAACTTTGTTTAATTGTCTGTAATCAATACACAACCTGAGTGTACCATCTTTCTTCTTTACAAAAAGAACTATTGCTCCCCAAGGAGACACACTTGGCCCGATATACTTCTTTTCCAACAAATCTTGCAGTTGCATATTCAGTTCTAGCATCTCTGGTGTACTCATCCTGTAGAGTGTCTTGGACATGGGTGCTGCTCCTGGCACAAGTTCAATTGTGAAATCATTGTCCCTCTTTGGAGGAATCCCTGGAATCTCATCAAGAAACACATCCTTGAATTCCTGTAACACTTGATAGTCCTCCAACCTAGGAGTTTCATCCCTTGTCGCCTCCAGAATATGAGCTGCATGCAACTGGAAAACTTTCCTAAAGAACTTCTTCAATTGCATTTCTGAAACCTGCCTTACTGAAATCACCTTTGGAATACCTTTTACCACTACTGGGTTCCCTTCTTCATCCATGCATTCGAAATTCTTATTGTAACAGTAAAGCTTTACCCTGTGAGCTTCTAACCAATCCATTCCAATGAGAACATCATAGGAACCAAGTGGTAGAACATTCAGATCTACACAAGTGACCAATCCATTCATGACCAATGGACATTTCTCTACCACTTCACTAACCTTTCTCTTAGTTCCAGTGGCTAGCTAAACTAACCAAGATTTTCTATGCTTTACTTTCTTAAAAGTACAAATCTCCACTACTATAGGGGTAATGTAACTGTGAGTAGAAACAGGGTCAGTCAAAATAGAAACAGATTGCTCAACAATATTACCTACAACTTCAACCATAGTTTACTGGTGATCTTCCTGGCAGTCCTCTAGTGCTGCATAAATCCTAGGGACGGCCCTTGCTACTCGACCCACTATTTCTACTTCTTGAATGTTGTAAGCTGGCCTTGCACTCTCATTCTCGAGTCGACAACTTTTGCGCATGTGGGGTCATCCACATTTTTAACATTGGAGTGGTCCTCTATTTTGCTGTGGATCTTTAGGGTTTTCTCCTATCACTCCAACTGGCTTACTCGCAGCTTGGGATGGTTGCTTCTGCTGATTCCTGAAGTTAGAAGGTTTGAAACCTTTCTTTCTTTGGTCAAACTTCTCATTCTTCTTGTCCTTCCATGCTTTATGGTAACCAAGTTTACCTTTGCTTTGCTCATAGAAATACTTAGCCTTCCTTATTGCTTATTCAAGAGTTCTAGGTTCATAAAACTCAATTTTGTCTTTGTAAGACTGAGGCAATCCGCTCAGAAAACAATGGACCTTCACCTTCTCATTTTGATATACCCGACATACCTCAACAGCACCAAGAACTTATTTGCATACTCTTCCATGGTCTGCTGTCCCAATCTCAACTCATGGAACTCCTTAATCTTGTCATCATAATACTTGTCAGAGAGGTATTTCTGCTTGAAATACTTCTTAAACTGTTTCCACTTAAGTCTCCTTTCACTGATCCTCTTTACTTGCTTGAAGTGTTCCCACCAAATGGATGCTCTTCCATTCAGATTGAATATGGAAATACTTGCCTTCATGTTTCCCAAATAATCCTAAAATTGGAAGTACTTCTTTATCCCAAGAAGTCAAGCTTTAGCCTCTTGTCCAGTATTTACCTCACCGTCAAATGTAGGAGGTTTAGCCTTCTTAAATTCATCCCGAGAGCGATCCCTATGGTGCTTCTTTCTCTCTCCATTACGAGAAGAAGAGATTGAATCCCTGCTGGATTCTTCTGAGTCAGATGATCTACTAGAAGTCCTTCTTCTTCTTCTAGTACTGCTCTTACTACCTTTTGGTTTTATTGTACCCTGTCTAGAGTCTATCTTTATTTGCAAATCTGTCAAACTCTGCAACATAGTAGCATTCAATTGATGCTGCTCTTCCTAGGCTTTAATCAAGCTTCTCATGGTGGCTACTGTTAGAATATAATCCGCTGGGATTATATATTGTAAATAAATAAATAAATAGTTATGTAGGAAGCTAAACAGTTACATAGGAAGGTGAAAAGGTTGATGAAGCTCAACCATCACATGTAATATATAAATGTATGCATTAGCCATGAATAGAATCAAATCGGGAGTTATTACTTATCAGTGGTATCAGAGCTTGGCTATTTGCCATAACTCCTACCTGCTGCATTTCAGTCTTGGCATTCTGCTTGCCAGTCCATTGCCAGACTACCTGCTTCGTCAGTCTGCCATTTGCATGCGTTTCTCCTCTCCCAGCCTGTGCGCATTCATGTATGCGTTATTCTCCTTCAAACGTTCATTTGAGGTTACCTTGTTGCGAGTTCTTTGAAGACTGTCTGCAAAATTTGTCATACTCTGTGAAGACTGGTGTGTTTGACATTGTGTGTGCTGTTTGAGACTTCCCACGACCTCTCATAGCCTCCACGTGAAACCCTAATTCTGCATTGAAGCGGCTATTGGTTCTCCTCACCAGGAATCGATATAGCTTCACGAGAAGCTTAAGATGTCGAACCCTCCGCCCACCTGATCTGCGTGAGGCATCACCGCTTCTTCTTTTTTGTTGTTGATAATGCTCTCATTCTATCGCTGGGTATAGTGTGCTCTCAGTTCACTGAGAATTGGATATTGCAAACCCTAAAATAATATGTTCCCTATATGTTTTGTGAGTGAGACCGTCGTGATGCTGCGTGGAGAAGAGACCATCCTGTGTAGAGAAGAGATCATCGTTGAATGATATTGTGATTGAATACCTATCAGTGGTATTGTGACTGATATATGCTGATGGTATTGCTGACTGATATATAATGCTTGCTGCGTTGAAGACCTATAGAAATCGTTGAGTGTTGTTGAAGCTATGAATTTGAAGAGTTCCTGAGACTGCTGAATACCTATCAGTCGAAGGGTCAAATTGCTGCAAAAAAGATGGTGTTC
>LPNX010353437.1:245046-285815 GCA_001517045.1 Pseudotsuga menziesii | reverse complement strand
GAAAATGTTATCTGATCAGGATAAAGAAATATCATGTTTAAAAATTCATAATCAAAACCTAGAAGACCAGATCAAAAAGTCAAAAAATGACAACAAATCACTATATGGATGCGATAATGAATTAGAAGAAGAAATAAAACATCTAAACAAACTCATCATGGAAAAAGATGCTGAATTGGTGCAAGTCCAGATGAGGTTAGAAAATCAAGGAGCAGAGTTACGTGATTATAAACAGCAAAAAGAAAAACTCCAGCAGCAGTATGATGACAGTAAGAAGACACACAAGTTATAACTAACAAACATCAACAAGGTTTTATCAAGCCATTCCAAAGAAATTTTCAGATTAGGTAATCATAACAAGACACTAGTCACAAAAATTAAGAAGTTGAAAAGTAGTCGGAAGACAGAAAAATCTACAGAAGACATTGAAGTAAAACTTCTGGACAAACAGGAAGAAAATCGTTGTATTAGAAGGCATAATGAAGATCTTAAGGAACAACTTAAGAAGTCTGAAGATGACAGAAAATCACATGTAGAAGTGATTAAGAAGTTTCAAAATGATAACATGCAGTTAGAAAAAAAGTTGGAAGAGATACAAAACGAAACCTTAAAACCTCAAGAGATGAAAACACAACTTTCTACTCAGATCAATTCTAAAAAAGTGACATTCGTAAAAGACAATGACATTGTGAAAATTCTATATTGACACCCCAACCATAAAAACAGATATTCTAAAAAATGGGAAATGTCGAAATATAGCGGTACCAATGTGATCAAATCTCCTAACGATAGATCAGTATGGAATGCAAACAGTCCACAACAAATCAATTTGGGATGGATTGATTCATCCACATATCGAAAGTTGTGCTCAACTCTTAGTAGTTCATATTGACATGTTTCGTTAGCTATTACACCACAAAACATGATGTAGAAACATTATAAGGCTTTGAGGACAAAGCCTTTCTAAGGGAGTGGCAATGTAACAAACTTAAATAATAACAACAAACAATATATATATATATATATATATATATATATATCAATATGAATTATTAATATTAATACATATTGATATAAATAATTAATAAATAGTTATTAGTAAACAATCTTGAAATGACGCATCCTTTCATGGCTAGTATCCAAAGTGCCTTTACGATTAATATATATATGGCACTCACTTCGTAATCTATCATCATATCAATTCTATCATCAATTTATATATTATTATGGCTTATTTAATATTTTAAGTCTTTTGGTAATATTATTTATGTAAGCGAATAATTATTTGCTTCAATGAGTTTGATTTTTCTTATAAATTTTTCAACTCCCGTGATACTTGTTGGAGACATTTTCCACCTTACACTCTTTTTGGTCAAATTGGCCTAGTTAAACCACTATCCTAAGTATAATTGACATTAATTGACATCAGTGGAGCATTAATTGACATCATCCAGTCACACCCATGCCTACCTAGAGTCAAGGAGGCTAACTTAACCTTCTCCTACAATCAAGCAAGCTAACTCGAGCACTTCGGGGGTGATCTGAGTGATATTAATGCACCTAATTGCTAACTGGTGGTTATAATCAGTTCAACCAGTCATTTAAGGAACCTCCTCTCATTAAATATATTATTTAACGATTATTTATTATTATTTAATGATCTGGAGTCAACAAGGGTGCCTCCACCAACTTCTGATGATTAGTTCAGCTTCAGTTAACCTCATCGGGGTTCATTGAAGTCATGAAGCATTAGGACTTGATGGTTGGCTTGCTATGACATGTGTTTGATCTCCTTCAGTTGAGATTCAGTCATTTATTGCACTTCGACTTTAGTTAGGGTTTGGTGAGTCAATTAGGGTTTTGGTCAAGTGGTTAACTGAGTGTGATTGAATGGCTGACAGTCAGTTAAGCCAGACTCACTCATGATTTCAAATTTCCTCCTTAGGTATTCAAATTTCTCACTCATTCAAGGTATTTCTTGACATTGGTATTGTAACTATTCATTTTTTATTGAATATACAGAGAGGAAACCATTATGGTTCTAATTAACACCATTTCATGATTTATTTGTTGATTATTCTTTGATGAGATTGATGCTTTGTTGCTAGATCAATGTGCAAGAATAATATGGTATCAGATAATACGGCAGGATGAAGATCTATCTCTCAAAAACAATCTTTTTGACATATTTCTCCATGAAAAGTGAGCAATAGCTGAAAAATCCAGCACTGCACTAGAAGCCAAGGCTTACCACTAAATACCCCAAGTAAATAACTTGTTGATTAAGCTTGGTTGATTGACTATGCTAGGTGTGATGAAAGCATAAAATGTGCAAGTTTTTTGACCTTACGGTGCCCCTTTTGTTTTGATTTGCAGGTTTTAACAGGTACAACTTTGAATTGACTCATCAATCCCTCTTCTCACCCCATTCACAAGCTATTCGGAATGGAAGTTGAAGATGATTGCATCTATGAAGAGACAAGGTCTCTATGAGGTGTCTATTGGACTTGGAAAAGAGTCTTATGAGAGTGATAATGAATGGCTAAATGATGGTGATAGATCTTTTGGAGAAATATGTCTAGCCCTTTCTCCTAGCTTGTACTACCTTATTGGTTCTGTTGAATACCCAAAGGATCTCTGAATAAAATTGGACAAAACCTTTGGCAAGCACAATGAGGATCATAATAGCAATTTGGAGATCACATCCAGCACCACAAGAGTTCTTTACTAAAAATTATTAGCCTCTACTCTCTCTGATGAAGTTTTTTAAGATGAAGATGAAGCAGAATCTTCTACACATTCAATTTGAATTGAAGAAAGTCTCCTTGCAGTGACTCCTTCTCCTGATGCTCCGAAAGTTCATGAGATCTTTGATATCTCATATCCTCATATTTCTGAAATAGAAGAAGACATTTGAATCTCTGATATTGAATAAAAATACTGCTACACTTCCTTGCAAACATTCACCGGTGATTTTCCTTTGAATTCTATGCAAAATTTACCAGTAATTGCTTCCGAAAGTGAAGAGAAATTTGAATTTTCTTCCTCTAATGATGCTGCTGGTGTGCAAATACATAAACAATTGGATATTTTGGAAGAAATATCAGATTATAAGAGTGACACATTTGCTCCCCATGATCTAGATCTTCCAGCACAATCCTGTAGGATTGCATGCACCAAAACTCAGAATTTTGAAGAAAAAGACAACTGTGCATCCACCGTCTCGGTTGACCATAATTTGTTATCTGATATGAAACTTATTGGATTTGATATGATATTATTTGGATCTGATATGATATTTCTTGGTTCAAAATTTTAGGTTCATAAACCTTCAGTACTGCTTGTAGTTATTCTCATCAACAGTGTGAAGAAACAAGTACCGCAAGTCTCCTTCGAAACTGCTGCTGGGGATTTGATTTCATTTCACAGTTTTGTATCTATTGTGAACTTATTTAGATCTGATTTAATTTTTGATTTGATATTATTTCATTCATATTTTAAAATCCAAGAGCTTTCAGTCATGCTTGTAGCTTCTCTCACCAATTCCGGTGTGAAAAATCAAGTACCGCACTTTCTCTTCAAAATTGCTGATGGGGATTTGGTGTTAGTTTCCTCTTATGAGGTTGCTGATATTTTATTTTTTCAATCATTAGCTATTTTTGAAGCTATATCAGATTATGGAGCTCAATCATTCTCTCTCTAGAGTCCCAGGGCTTCTCTACCTTTGGTCACATGCTCATCTCCTCACAGAACTAGTAAAGAGGAAGACATTCGGCATCCGCTTGGACACTTGCTCCTAAAAATTGGGGCTGATTTTAGCATTCATGGTTTTCTGTTCAAGGCTGCAACATATCACTTTATTGAGTGTTCCACACATGGTTCAAATCCTCAAGAACCTTTTCTCTCTCTTCAGATGATTTCAGCTACTCTACATGGGTCCAGTTTTCACCGTGCAACTATTTATATTTTTGATTCAGTTGAGTGCATTGTTCTTCTTCCAAAATGGAAGATTCCTCCAGACATATTTATTTATTTTGGATTCAAAGGTTCACATGCACAATCTCAGGATACTGCTGCATAGAAGAACCAATTCTTGATTTACTGCTTAGTTTGAGGGGGGGTATTTTTCCCGTGAGGTTTTCCCCGTTTCCTTGGTTATATTAAGCAGTTAATTTATTGTATAGGGTGAACTATGGCCTTAGTTTTCAGGGCCCTAGCATTTTTATGTATCTATGTTTTCTAACTCTTCCTGAGTATAGCTTAAGGGGGGGTGTTGGAGACATTTACCACCATACACTCTTTTTGGTCAAATTGGCCTAGTTAAACCACTATCCTAAGTATAATTGACATTAATTGACATCAGTGGAGCATTAATTGACATCATCCAGTCACACCCATTCCTACCTATAGTAAAGGAGGCTAAATTATCCTTCTCCTACAGTCAAGTAGGCTAACCAGAGCACTCTGGGGGTGATCTGAGTGATATTAATGCACCTAGTTGCTAACTGGTGGTTACAATCAGTTCAACCAATCAGTTAAGGAACCTCCTCTCATTAAATATATTATTTAATGATTATTTATTATTATTTAATGATCTGGAGTCAACAGGGGCGCCTCTGCCAACTTCTGATGATCAGTTCAACTTCAGTTAACCTCATCGGGGTTCATTGAAGTCATGGAACACTAGCACTTGATGGTTGGCTTGCTATGACATGTGTTTGATCTCCTTCAGTTGAGATTCAATCATTTATTGAAATTAAACTTTAGTTAGGGTTTGGTGAGTCAATTAGGGTTTTGGTCAAGTGGTTAACTGAGTGTGATTGAATGGCTGACAGTTAGTTAAGCCAAACTCACTCATGATTTCGAATTACCTCCTTAGGTATTCAAATTTCTCACTCATTCAAGCTATTGCTTGACATTGGTATTGTAACTATTCATTGTTTATTGAATATACAGAGAGGAAACCATTATGGTTCCAATTAACACCATTTCATGAGTTATTTGTTGATTATTCTTTGATGAGATGGATGCTTTGTTCCTAGATCAATGTGCAAGAATAATAATAGTGAGTTTGTTCGTGCAGACTCTATCACCCTTGTTGATTTTTCCTCTCCTTCTAAGGTTGATATTACTGATTATAAACCCTCGAGCCTTGGTGCTATAGAATCTTTTTTGGTCGATTCTGCCTTGACTTTCCCTTTTTGTAGAATATATCAAATTCACATGTGTTTATGCCAAAGTGACCTGCATCGGATATTTTCTTCTGAATATCATTCTAATGTTGCTGTTTCTTGGAGATAGTATTTTTAGTTGGATTCACAACTTTGTACTGCCCTTGTCTTGTTGTTTAAGCTATAACTACATTTGCATGTGCCCTACTCGTGCTTATGAGCCCGATGCCAGCTTTCATGCTTTTAGCTCATTGTATAAGCCCTCATATTTATTCTCATCATCGCTAAGCCTTGTATCATTTTTCCTTTGCAACTTGACACCTTTTACCTTGAGGATACATTCCCCGAGTGTCCTTACCTTGCTCACTTTCCTTGCATTATGCATAGGTTTGTTCCTTATGCTTGGAACTAGTTTCTCCTACCTATGACACTCGTCTCCTCGCATTTAGGGCATTCATTCTGATATCCTTAGAGCTTGTTAAAAAAATTAAGGAGGTTGTGAGTTGACTTTTCCAGACTCATTAAAAATTCATGGGAAAGATATTGAGTTTCTTTAGGCCCAATTCTGACTCCTCAAAATAGACTTGACTATCGAGTAAACTTATCCATTAAGGCTTGTTAAGAATATGTGAATGGGAATCCACATTGGTGGTAGGTTATCACTTTCTCAGACCATGTGGAATAATATGAGAAAGGAACACTCTCTTTTCTTTGGAATTGAGAAGAGTATTCTCAGGTATAGGTTTATCACTTTTCTGGGCCTGAGGGACTAAATTTATGGAAAAGGAACCCTTGGTATGAGCTTAGTTTTCTATTTTTTGTGCTCTGGATCCAAACATGAAAAAGATTCTGAGTGTACTTTATGTCTTGGTCATGCTTGTTAAACACTAAAGAGCAAAGCATCGAGTTTATTGTTGTAAGCCCCATTTCTCGTAATCAAATGGATATTCCTGAGTGATCTTTCCTTCCTTCACACTCATAAAACTTAGGCTATATGCTGCTTTTGAAGGAGCGTTAGGTAGGTGGTAATTTAACCTTTTTCGGACATTCCCGACTAAGTACGAAAATGGTGCACCTTACTTCTTCAGAAGCTAAGAGAGTTCTTCTATGGTTTGTTTTATACTTTTCCGGCCTCAGGAGACTAAATTGGATGAAAAAGTCCTCCCCTGGAGTCTTCTTTGGAGTTTTCAGACTCTCTAAACTATTAAAACACCATTGAGCATGTACTAGTTTGGGCTCATAAAATCCATGAATCAGTGCTTTATCAAGCATTCTTTTGTCTCTTCTTCGAGCTTTCCAAAAATGAAGAAGGTCCCAAGTTTGGTTTCTTGGACTTGTTAAAACTTTACAAGAAAGAAGGGAAGGGGAGTTCATTCAATTATATTTTACATCATGGCAGCAAGTCTTGTTTCCTTGAACAAAGCACCAGTTTTGAGTCTATCAACAGTTGGGTCCTAGTATTTTGACATTATCCCATTTTAGAGTTTTTTACTCCTTCAGTTGGTCTCTTTTCCAATTATATGGGGAATCTGTCAATGTATCCTACATTGCAGATTTGTGTCGTTGGTTCTTTCGTGTCAAAATTTGCCTAAGTCACTTTTTGTGTCATGCTCACTGTTCAAGGATTAAACCTTTGTCTACCATTCTACAGTTGCATTGACCTTTGGTGTCAGCCATTCCCTGATATCAGTTCCTTACATCATGTCTTCGGTGGTCCTTGTCGTGAAATTCAATACCAATTCCATATCCAATTATGCTTTGACTTACCTTGTGTTGGATGATGAAGGATTCCTTAACGCATTCCTTCCAATGCATCTCTTCCTATCGACTGCAACACATCTTGATATGGGGATGAGATTTAGAGTTTTATGACAGTACTTTGGGGATTGCAGTCATCAGTGGCAATTTCCCTCGCTATTGGGTAGTGGGAATACTTTAATGTCTCCTAGTCAATGGATTCTTCAAGTGTTTGACTCCAAGTCCCTGTATTCACACTTCTTAGAATGTACTAGGTCCCTTGGGCACCATTTTCATTAATTGTGGTTTCCCTCGCGTTTGTTAACGGTTCTCATTATCGAGTGGTAATCAAATGGTTTCCTCCATGTTCGAATTCAACTCCTTTATTTTCATGGTTAGGATTCGTACCTTTTGGGTGGTTTGAATTGAAGACCTTGGGTCGACAGTAGCATCATCATTTTTCTATTGCCCAATTTGTGCAAGACCTTGTTACATTTTATATGAAATTTTTGCTGAGACATAGATCCACCTTCTAATATTGTGGCTATGATCAATTGTTGAGTATGGATCCACCTTTTTCAATTGTGGCCATGGCTCCTTTAGATTTTATATGGGGCATTTTTTCATATTGAGCAACCGTGATAGTTTCATCAATTATACATATGTTGGATCTACCTGTATCTTTATGGTGATGTTTTGTATATGGACTTGTATGTCCCAGAGATTAGTTTTGTCTGACATTTATCTCTTTTTCAGGTACCTTTGTTCGAGCTTTTTGATCTTGGATTCTCTACTCTCTCCATACTCACCATTTTCCTTTATAATGTATTTCGGCTATCATCTTCCCCTCTAACCTCATACATTAGGGGGCATCTGTTATAGCTCAAAATGACACATCTCTTCCTATGACCACTTTCCCATGATTTCGTCGTATGTCAACACTTCATGAAAGTCACTGAAAAAACACCTAAATTGGAGGACCCATATCTTGAGTTCTGTAACTCTGTTTGACCTCATCTCTGCACTGTTGAAAAGGTATCTATGTTACCTAAAAATTTTCAGAAGATACCAAAGTATTAAAATTCTTAAAAATACTCTAAAAATGAATTTTTTGATGTGTATGCGAGTTTCCTTAAGGAAACCCGCATACGTACGTGAATTTCTATATATAATACCCGCGCACTCCTCCAAAAAATGTTAAAAAATATATATATATATTTTGAAATTCGGGTAATTTGGGTAGTTATGCAATTGACTCCTTTAGTTGTAACTACTTTGTTTTCAACCCTAACTCTTCATAAAGGATATAAAAAGAGGTAGGGAGCTCCATGATAGGGGACTAGAATCTTTGCATTATTATGCTGGAGGATTTGGAGCTCTCTTTTCCCACACCTTTTCCCTAGAAGAATTCTCCTTATGTTGCAGAGCTTGGAGGCTAAGTTCCTTGGAGAAGAGAAGCAACAGAACTAGATCAATGTTTCGTGAGGTGCTGAACTTGAAGAGAAGGTATACTTGTACTTGTTTTCAAGATTAATAAAGATGTGATGTCCTTCTTCTTTCCAAATAATTGTTCAATCTATGATTGAATCTATATTTATGATCAGATCTGTATGTTAATCAGAATAGTTTCTCATATTTTTTTGATTATCATTACTTTATATGTGGTCATATTGGTTTGAGGAAGGTATAATTCATTTTCCAGGTCTCTTGGAGCAAGAGGAGCAAGAAGAGAATTGAATGGCTGCTTGGATCAACCTTTTTTTTTTAAGGTATGAACCATTCTAATATCTAAATCTTTTTTATATATACTTGCAGAACTATTTGCATCCACCTTTCAACCCTAGTACATTGATGGCCTCTTAAACCCTAGCCGTCGAATTTTTTTTTTACAACAGAAAGAAAGAACTACATGATTATGGTTCAATCTAGGCCAAATGAGCCCTAGGTCCTAAAGCCGATGAAGTGGGCTACTAACATCGAACATGTAGCCTGGTTGAACTTGATGATCATGCCGCATTTCAGCCATAGCCTACAGGCCAATACATATGTGAAACAACTCCTGGTATTTTTCCACAAAGGATGCCTATGGCTTGATTGAGCCTACCCGGTTGATGTCAATCTTATGTCATCAATCATAAGTCCCACAAAGACTAGACACAACCTTGCCTCATATTTGCACCAGAATAGGGAAACCACCAACATGAAGTAGAAGTATAAGCTTCAATGCCTAGGTAGGGTATTCTTGACTCCCCTTATCGAAGACAACAGAGTGTGGTTCGCCACAAGGACACTGTCGTGCAAGTTGGTGCACAAGATGAGGCCAAATGAATGCACCACTAGAGCGATAGAGCTTGCAGAGCAATGCGCAATAGGTGTGATTTTTAAATCGTTTCAGTTCATGCTTAAGGAATTGATAGGAACAAGAGGAGCTGAAGGCCAAATTTCACTACTCCTAGATTCTCATCCTGATCTAGTTCATTTATTGGTCCAACCCACCGAACTACGAACCAATGGATGTCCCTATACTTTTCCTTGGCACAAAGTATCAAAACCTATGGGAAAATAAGAAAGACAAGATCCACCAAATAGATAATAACATCGAGTTTTTTCTACATGCCAAGGCACTGCGCAATGTTATCAGGAGATCCCACATAATACGAGCTGCAACGATGCACAGATACGTGACCTTCATAAATTTATAGGCAGGTTCATATAACATGATTTTGGAACTAAAGAACGACCCAACCAAGCAAGTGCCTCAGGCAAGGTTTATGATTATTGATGATGATGTGGACGCAATTATCAAGGAGTAACCTGATGAATGGTGCGGCCCAGTAGCAGAGCCAATGGGAGAAGGTAAAGACCATGAAGACCCACCACTTAACCAAGGAAATGGCTAAAGGAAATGATGGAGGTGATGATCAGGGAAATCGATCGCAAGAAGGAGAAGACGATGATGGCGGTGATGGTGGCTCCGATCGAGTTGATGGAGAAAAAACACCTACTGACGAAGACATACACAACCTCCCACAAGAACAACATCAACAACGCGAGCCACAACAAAAAAAGAGAAAATCTAACAAAATGGCTAACACATACACATTGACTAAAGAGGATATTTGCACGCTAGTGGACACTATAGCCGAGGTCGCCAAGAACAACCTTGAGGTTCTAAATAAGCAGCAGGAAAAAATGGTTAGTCAAGTTATGGATCACCTCAATAAGATCATGGAGGCCATTAATGATGTGAAATCCACTCTCAAGGATGAAACATATGGCGTGGATCCTAGCATTCCGCTAGTTGAGCTAGTGCTGCCAATCAAAGTAGAAATCCATGGGCGCACACTAGAGACAGGGATGGGGATGGGGGCATTTGATGCACGGGATATTCACTTAGTTAAAACATGCCATAGCACATTCATTCGTGGCATATGAAACAATACCCCTATTGTCAAAAAATATTGGAAAATTCCTCCCAAAATAATTTTTTAAACCCCCTCCCAATATGCCTTCCCAATTAAAAAAAAACCCCTATTTTCACTATATATTGCATGTATCCATTTTTTCATTTACATTTTTTATACCCCTTTATATTTCTACCTAGTATATTGACATGATACCGCACATGCATTCTACAATGCACCTTTCTTCTTTCGATGTATCTTGTGGATGCACATTACTTCACCCACAATGATCAACACCATATATATCACATTCATTTCCTAAATTAACACTAGTTTGTCATTTCTTTCCAGGCGCTTGCACAATATCAAAGCTTAAGGGAAAAACATACAATGTGAAAAAGTTCAAACCATTGAAGTGTTATCTAGGGATAACGAGTGGATGACCTCTGATAGGATTAACATTGATAGTGTGTTAACTGCACATATATACATCAAATACATTTTTTTCTAGGTACTTGAAAAACTCAAAGCTTAAGACGAAAACATACAATGTTGTGTTTAAAATTTTGTAACATTGCATATAGAGTGCACCCCTATCATGACATTATTCAATGGTCACATACTCATCATTTCTCACATAAATAATCCAAATTTTAAAATGATACTCCAAAGTTTTCATAGCATTACCTTTAAATTATTTAAAGAAGTGAGGATGGAATGATCCATAAAGCATATCCATGATGCAATGGGATGACTGCAAAGTTACTTTTCTGACCACCCTACTTAGTTTCTTGTTGATTACCATAATTCATCCAATTCAAGAGAAACTAAAAATATGTATCTACAGCATTACTTTCAAGGAGTAAGTTGTATGGTAAAATTCCAGGCATCAATTAAGTTGCACAAGCAAAATCAACATTTAGCCTACTTATCGAACAATCTATATGCCATATAAGGAAATGCATGAAATTCACTAATATCTGTAAGAACATAGAAGAAAATTAATAAACCCACTAAATCATACACATATATTTCTTCTCAAATCTAGTGTGAACCCAAGTAATGTGAGGCATGTGCAAATTGCACATATAAGATTAAGGGATAAAGGGAAGAGAGAAAACAATGGATTTCCTGTGTATTCTCATATGTGGTATTAAAGCTACCTTCTAGCAAATTATGATTTGCATAGGATTAAAGGGGAGAAGAAACTAAAGAACAACAATATAATAGTCAAGCAATTACTGACAGTAATTAATTTCCTTGTGATGCTAATAGATTTTATCATAAATGCATGAATCTAGAGGACACATTCAAAACAAGCACTCGTCATTGGTGTCCAAGTGTTATTTAAAATTCATGATCCTTATCAAATAATATTCATTAGGGGAATGACAAGTAGCATGCAATTTTGAACAATAATTGAAAGGTCTTAATAGGGAAAAATTTGGAATACATGTACCTTTTCAAAAACAGATAAAGCTTGAGTAAGGTGTTACTTAACAGTCAATCATTGATGTTAAGGGAATTGTGCCCAATTGATTGAAGACCTGTGACTACACATAGAAATTCTTCATGATAAAATGTGTAGCATCCTTTTTGTTCAAAACTTGCCATAGTACATACTTGGCACATGTTTTCAATGTCTAGTCAAAACCCCTCTACAACCTTGTAGGGACCACATTTATTATTCCAGAATGGAATTCATACTCTGTCCATGAACTTCCAATGATCTAAGGTGCCCAAAGATATAGTCTTTATGTATTTCTATTGTTTCCCTATGGCTTACTTGAAAGATAACACGAGGCAAGGAAACCAAAGCAACAATTATCCTTATAGTGGGAGTACTTTCATTGTAAATTCTATGTTTCCTATTTTGTGCAACATAAGACTTGATAGGAGGTGTTCTAATTGAATTGAATTTCCTTGAAGCTAAATTTGAAACATCTTTCTTCTTTAGAGAAGGAAGCACTGGTGCAGTCGCGCTCTATAGCTTTTGTTCTTCAATTTTTGGATCAGCCAATGATTAAGTATAAATTTTAGCAGGTGCACTCCTATCATCCTTATCTCCAATATTTGATTTATTCATATGCTTAAAGGACATTGAATCTTCCAACCATGGATCCATCTGCTTCTCCTATACCCATTTAGTAGGTTTTGAAGAAAACCTTATAAAGGATTGATATGAATCTAAAGACACCACAGGTTTCTTACTACCTCCTATTTTGGTTGCTTCTTTTTGGATCAATGTGTCTACTTTGAAACATTCCTCAATTCCCTTAACTGACTTCTTGTCATTATCAAAGAATTTAGTATAATATTTTTCATCTGCAGAAATCTTGTATGCATCATCCTCTCTAGTCACACCAGTTTCCACTGGCTCCATTAAAGCAGTTGCAGCCTCTGCAACACATGTAGACATAGCTTCCTGAACATATCACCCTTCAAATTGTTTTTACATCTTGGAACCTGTTAGTGCCAAAAACTGTTCTCAAACTACTAAAGAACAAGCCAACACAATCTCATAAAATGAAATTAAGTAAAACAGGTTTTTAGGGTTTTGGTTGAAAACTTCATCAATCAAGGAGGAAATAAACAACAACAAGCTAATACAGAACTGAATCATGCAAGTTGGATAAATTGGGGATCAAACACATCCCAATAAGCCATAAACATTACACATGAAATACTAATTCCACCCACAGGCTACAAGCATTTACATGAATAAACTTTTAAACAAGAAATGAAATTGTAGACTGAGCAATCAATCAGATCAGAAATGAAAAAGCATGACAGGTAAAAGGGCTTATTAGTTTATATATAATCAATAACATTCATCCACTTACATAAGATTTTTAAGTGCTAGCTTGCGAAATCAAAGCTCCAAAAGCCTCTCCTTGAGTGAAAATTCCCCACCCCAAAACTGTATGTTTGTCTTCCTTTTATCATTACAAAAGTAAAGTAGTTCCATAACTACCTTCTAGGTCGAAATTTGAAACAGTTACATCAATTAGTTACATGATAACTTAAAATCTTTAAATATAATTAACCCAAAAATAGCAAATCGGATTTGGGGAAATTTGGCGAATTTCTGGACATTTGGGTCTCAACGACACCTTCATATCTCTTAATCCGAGACACCTGTACAAAAATGGAGAGAGGTGTTTTTAAATGATTATGTTTTGAACAAAAACCTCTCTTGGTTTTTCAAAATTCCTCTTCAATTGATCGAAATGCGTGCTTCGAATTTGTCACTAAAACATGAAATTATTAAATAATTCAAACCCTGAAAATAGGCCACAAAGATGAATTCGAATATCTAAAATAATAATAGTTGTTGCAAAAATGAGAGAGGTTTTTGTGAATGAGTCTGGTTTGGACAAAAACCTCTTTTGATTTTCCTAAATTCGTTTCCATCTCCTCGTAATATGCTCCCAATGACATTGACAAAAAAAGGAAAAACAGAGCTGCTACAAGAATCTCCTCATGAAAATATTTGACAAAGGACTAAAAAATGAGAGTTAGATTATAAATCAAAACTTGGAATAAACTTTTATTATAAGTATTTGAAAGATTAAAGATTTGCATATTAACTAATAAGCCCAAAAGACAAACCTTAAAACTAAAATAATGAAATAATTCAACCATTAAAAGCATTAAATGCAACCAAAATTATTGATTGCCCAAAATTTTTAAAATCAACATAAAATGTAAAATCATTTTAAACCAATGGTTGAAAATTAGGACAAAAAGAACAGATAAACTAAGAACAAGATCTAGTTATAACATCTGGCTCTTGCTGCAGGATGATTTCCTTCTTGTGGGGCTTCAAGAACCTGTAGACCTTGTACCTTATTCATTAGGTGATGGAGTCATTTACCAAATCTCTACAACTTTCTCAAACTCTGAACACATACCTCTGAAATGAAAAAATACTGCTACAAACCAACATACTGAAAAGAATCTACATGGTCGTATAGCGAGCTTATTCTGTTGTTTACTCCTACTTCTAATCGGATGAAACAACCCAATCAAGTGTAATCATACTTCCAATGAAGCCAAGAAACCATTTGACTGAGAATCATAATTCCATGCATGCTACTATTTGAGAAAACCCACAAAAGTTGTGATAAATGCAATAAAGAGTCTGTAGGAAGCTGATACTTATGATTAGAAATAGGAAGTATGCCAAAAGCTGGAGCAATAGAACCTTTGAAAAATACAACTCCATCCAAGAAGACATGAGATCATGAAATTTCTGATTTAAAACTTTAATGTCTTGATTATATTCATCATAAAGTGAAGCATTATTTTCCTCTCCATTGCTGTTCTTTTTAAACTTTGGATCAAGAATGGAAACCAAGGGCTTTTCAAACTGCTTCTCAACCTTTAAATAAAACCCTTCATAAAAACTTGAACAAATAAAATTTTGAAAGTGACCATAAGTCAAGAATGGCAACTTATTTCTTATATCAATATTAAGAGGTTGAAGAGCAGCAACTTCTTCTTCATAACATGATAATCTCATAGTAGGAACTAAGAAATTTCTACTATAATCCACTGAAAGTATATTATTATCAAAAAAAGTCAGCAAACTGATATGAAGAATCAACACAAGCATCATTTATATCCTTGTTCATATCAAAATCTGAAAATGATGAAGAAAACTGTGTTAAATCTGAATGATACCTATGTTCTTCTTCATGTTCATAAGCTTGTATATCTTCAACATGAGCCTGATCTCGAAGCATTTTGCAAGCTCGGCTATTCTCCTTCACTCCTTTTGCATCCTCAAACAACTGTCTTAAAGATGATGATTTCCTTTCTAACAGGAAAAATACAAGATTTGAATGTTGAGCCATAACATAATATACCATAGCAAGTTTTTCTGAAGGTCTGATATTTGGAGGCATACTGATATAAAAACCTTGAAACCTCTAATTAAATTTAGTAATTGGCTCATCATTCTCTTGTTTCAAACTATAAAATTCGGAACGAAATTGATCATAAGATTTATTCTTACCCCAATCCTTCAAAAATACATTATGTAACTCTTCCCACGATCGAATTGAATCAGCTTTTAAATTTCGAAGCCAAAACCCAACATCTCTAGCAAAGGATTTTGAAAATAACCTCATGACAACATCCTCATGCATGATTTCAAAATTATCAATGAAATTATGAAAAGATTTTAAATGCTTCTCTGCTGTAATATGGTCTTTTCCAGTAAAATAGGGAAGATATTCAACAAAGTAGGAAGGGTAAGGATGTAAGAGAGATGGCAGCCTAAGAGGTTTAAACATTTTCTGTCTGAGTCTAGACTAAAAATATGTGAGTTGAAAATGAGGTTCAACAACAGTGTTCGCAAGTTTCAGCAGTGATGGTAGAAGGTAATAGATTAGCTTTATTCTCTACAAGATGACGAGAATAATCAGCTTAAACAGATATGGGTATATGTATATCATGCTACACATGTATTTCACATGAAGGAATAGGATCAACATCAATAAAACCAGAAGAATGCATATTTTCTTCTTCCAAAGAGGGATATGTACTTGAAGGTTTATGATCATCGGAATAGACAAAACAAAAAATAATTCTTTTGACATGCAATGGGAAAGATAGGAAAGAATTGATGAATAAGAACAAAACCTCATGGAGTAAAGTAACAAGTTGATACCCAGTCTTTCCATTTGGCTTATTCATTTTTCTGTCAACAAAATTCTCCTTGTAGTGGAATCTTTAATTGTTGAGTCGTTGGTGAAAAAATTGTAGTCTAAAAGATTTTCTGAATTTCTTCACCTCTAAAAATCAGATGAATAATGATATCCCAGGGAAGATATACTTCAGCTTCATCCCCGACAATGGCACCAAATATGTTAGTGCTAGAAATTGTTCTTGGACTACTAAAGAACAAGCCAACATAATCTCATAAAATAAAATTCAGTAAAGCAGGTTTTTAGGGTTTTGGTTGAAAAATTCATCAATCAAGAAGGAAATAAACAACAACAAGATAATACAGAAATTAATCATTCAAGTTGGATAAAATATGGATCAAACACATCCCAATAAGCCATAAACATTACACATGAAATACTAATTCCACCCACAGGCTACAAGCATTTACATGAATAAACCTTTAAACAAGAAATGAAATTGTAGACTGAGCAATCAACTAGATCAGAAATGAAAAAGAATCACAGGTAAAAGGGCTTGTCAGTTTATATATAATCAATAACAGTCATCCACTTACATAAGAGTTATAAGTGCTAGCTTGCGAAATCAAAGCTCCAAAAGCCTCTCCTTGAGTGAAAAAATCCCACCCCAAAACTGTATGTTTGTCTTCCTTTTATCATTACAAAAGTAAAGTAGTTCCATAACTACCATCTAGGTCAAAATTTGAAATAGTTACATCAATTAGTTACATGATAACTTAAAATCTTTAAAGATAATTAACCCAAAAATAACAAATCGGATTTGGGGAAATTTGGCGAATTTCTGGACATTTGGGTCTCAATGACGCCTTCATATCTCTCGATCCGAGACACCTGTGAAAAACCTGAGAAATGTTTTTTACATTATTATGTTATGAACAAAAATATCTCTTGGTTTTTCAAAATTCATCTTCAATTGATCGGAATGCGTGTTGCAAATTTGTGACTAAAACAGGAAATTATTAAATAATTCAAACCCTGAAAATAGGCCACAAAGATGAATTTGAATCTCTCAAATGATAATATTTTTTGCAAAACTGAGAGAGGTTTTTGTGAATTATTCTAGTGTGGAAAAAAACCTCTTTTTTTTTCCTAAATTCATTTCCATATCCTTGTAGTATGCTCCCAATGACACTGACAAAAACAGGAAAAACAGAGCTGCTACAGGAATCTCCTCATGAAAATATTTGACAAAGGACTAAAAAATGAGAGTTAGATTATAATTCAAAACTTGGAATAAACTTTTATTATAATTTTTTGAAAGATTAAATATGTAGATATTAACTAAGAAGCCCAAAAGACAAACCTTAAAACTAAAATAATGAAATAATTCAACCATTAAAAGCATTAAATGCAACCAAAATTATTGATTGTCCAAAATTCTTAAAATCAACATAAAATGTAAAATCATTTTAAACCAATGGTTTAAAATCAGGACAAAAGAATAGATAAACTAAGAACAAAATCTAGTTATAACAGAACCTAAATGCTCTCTTCAGTGTTTCCATGTTTAAATTATTCAAAATTGCTAACAATGTTATTTGTCACTGATTTTCTACGATCTATGAACTCACTTTCAAGCACTAATGGAGAACCTCTAATTTATTTTTCCATGCTTTACCTTTTCTTACCAAACTGTTTTTCACTCATGGTCTACTCTGAAATAATGCATGTATCTAGTGATTGTATCCTAATTCCTTCAAGATAAGAAGAAAATTTCAAAATAGTGTCTCATCATTATGGATATTGCTTTCACTCTCTAATGACCTTTTAAAGTCTCTCTTTGTTGTTAATAACCTCTCACAAAGGGGGTTGTAAGCCTACCATTGTCCTGGTATGTTAAAAACATATTTGACAGAACACTAATAGGGTCGATAACGCCGACTTCCCCCACTACCAGAATTCCTTCCACGACCTTTCCTACTATTGTCTGAACCAGTTGTACTTGATCTATACATCAAAGACCCTCCTTCATAAGAAGTAGACCATTCTGCTCTATATGGGGCAGATCCTCCTACCCCATTCCCTGGTTGTTACCTGATCAACAAAGAGAAATAAATTTCAGGAAACAGTGTTTGTCTGTAAGACAAAGGAAAACATGAAATAAGTAAGTACTTACAATACATATCCAACATGCCCATCTGAAAGTATCATGGGTACCATCATCATTCCTTTAGGTGTCAGGCCTCTTCCATAGATGAAAGGAAAATGCCATCGAAAAAAGCTTAGAAAAAAGGATATTTGAGATTACAACTACCATAGATAACAGGCTGAAAAACCTTATGAGAAAGTTTACATGGAAGGTTATAAAGATAATTATAAAAGCTTGTAAAATACAACAGGAATAAAGACCAAAAGAATTATAAATCTCTTGCAACTGTAATCATGCAAAATCCGAACAAAAATAATGTGTTTTACCTGACTATAGCCCATGGAGACAAAACCATACATGTTTAGATTGTAACCATACCTAGCTTGAGGCTGAAATATTGAAAACAGAGGCCTCTAAAAAGAGGTAGGGTTTTCCATATCTCATGGATTCTTATCACTCAAAGGTCTTGCTAAAGATACCGACATCTCCCAATCTAGAAATAAAAAAAATCTTACAAATCTTAACATATTTTACTAATCAAAAGTATGACGAACGAGGCATAATTTTAGGGAACAATTGTCCTCGTTGCTTTTTTTATTATTTTGACCTTCAAGAACATATTTCTCTATTTTTTCAATAGCTTTTATGGCATTAGAACGGTCAGCATAATGAACAAAGCCAAAATCATGCTTTGGCTGCCAGGCTTTTGTTCCAATAAGACGACTTAGTAACTTCACCATGTAGACTAAAAAGTTCTTTTAGTTTCTCTTTTGTCACATTCTCAAGCAAATTACGCACATAGACATACTTGACATGATGAGAAAAAATGATTCTCTAGTTTACCTCCAAATGGTCATCGGATGTAAGCAATAAATACAAGATGTATTAATATTAACAAAAGTGGACTTCACTCCATACCCAAGTTTAACACATGAAGTTTAACCAAAACTGTTTCAAAGGAATAAAAGGAGAGAAAAACAAATAAGACAAACAACTTCAAAGTTTCATTGATCTATTGTTGGCTTAAACCACCATAGTAGTCATTAAATGCACCCAGTAGTATAACACTGAAGACAACAAGACTCTTAAAAATAAAACATAATTTATAAGACCAATCAACCACTCGTAACAAAATAAGAGTTAACTATAAATGTGTACCTTATAATACCAAACATTTAATCCAATAAAGTACACTTACCTCCTCGGATGAACTATGCTGGCTCCTTTCCCATTTAACTGTTATGACCTTGTCATCTAACTTGAATTTTGAATGTGGAATATTTTTCATTGCCTTTTCAGCACAGCCTTTGTTGCAGTACTCAACAAAGGAAAAACCACGATTCCTTGTTGAATAATTTGGATCTTGTGGTTCAAGCAAACCTTGTTATAGCAATAAAATCAAGTACAATAGTCCTGATTTCTGCCTAAAAGCTCAAATACGGATGCAATTTGGAATCCTAAACTTCAAATGTCAGACCTTTATCAACTCCAAATGTTGAAATCCAGGACCTTTCTAGAGACAACTTTTGTGAGTTCCTCTTCTTTCAAATTTGATGGGATATTACCAAGGAAAAGCCAATTTTTTGGTTGGGATTCCGATACTCTTAATTTATTGTCCTGAATTTCAATAAATTTGTTAGTTATATAGATAGGTAAACTTCAACTATGAAGCATGTTAATGATAAATGTTCTCAGATGATTTGAAAGGAAAATTGTCAACAACCTTAAACTCAAAACCATTCAATGTCTCAATGGCCTTATTGGCACTCTCCTTGGTTATGAATGTAACAAATGCATATTCTAACTTGGTTTCCTCCCGTTTTATATGAATGTGTGAAAAATCACAACATTTTAGTACAACAAAAATCAAAAACCTCTCCATGCTATTCACAAAGAATTGCTAAATCTTCCTTGGTTATATTCCGAGGTAAATTACCTACAAAGACTTCAATACCATGTGGAGGGTGTGCTAACAATTCCTCATCATTACACTCTTGTTTTTCCTTATCATCCTTCTCACCATTACCTTTTGTAGGCAAGACATCCTTTACAATATCATTATGGGCATCATCTTCAGATAATTGTTCAGGGTCCACATTCGACACATTGGTATCTTGTTCAGCTTCTTGTTCATTTTTCTCTTCCTCTTCAACATCTCCCTCATCCTCTGCTTCCTCGTCCATTATTTCTTCTAGCTCTTCTTCATCACCATCAAGGTCAAATTTCTCTTCATTATGTTCATCATGCAAATCTTCAGCAGATCCTCTAGCATCCTGCATTGTCTCAATATTCTTGTTTGTTTCCTGAATTCCACCTACAAAGCTTGAAGGGAAACTGTGGAGGAGGCAGAGAAGAAAGTAGTATTTGTAGAAAGAGGGACAGAAATATACTGGAGATGGAACAAGTGAACTTGTAGCAGGTTTTGTAGAGTGAGAATTTCAAAGGGAATATAAGGGCCATGAGAGATATTACTGAATGAAATTTAAAAGGGATGATACCGTAGAGTAAATTTAACAAAGGTAGATCTGAACTTAAGAAGTATGAATCAAGAAGATGCCCCCAATGTGCAGACAAAAAACATGCATTTCTCATAGTTAAGATAATAAAACATAAAAAACAAAAATGTGATGTCAAAAGAAAGAGAAACAACAACTATCAGCAAAAACTTCTATTTCATCCACAATTGAAAAGTTTATGAAGGAATAAAACATAAAATGGAAAAACGGACTTGAGACGAGCCATTCTGGACAATAAATTAAAGTCTAACAAATTCAAAATCAATATCTGAAATCAATGAAACATATGACATAGGATACAATGACTAATGCTTCTAAAATTAGGCAGCAAACCCAATAAAACATTTTCTAAACACAAAAATGGGTGTTTTCATTTGGGAGCATTAGACTCACCAAAAATACACATTTCAAGCACTGACCCAGAAACAAATAATTGATCACACCATCAAGTACAACTAGATGGCATATCCTATGTTAACTTAAATTTTAGAGAGATAAAATGGCCTGAAACATGCCAGCCTAGTGACGCCATGGCTTCTTTGAACCATGCTGGAACTTTTACTAAACCAACCTACAGGTTGAGGTACATGTTTGCAATGATTAAAATCTCACATGTACAAAAAAATCGTTGGGAGACTATATCTAATATTTTCAGGCTAGAAGCTAGATATGTGTACAACCATTTTCAGTATTTAATCCATCAAAGAAGATGCTCAAATAATTCCTTATGGTATTTTGTTCAACATCAGCTGAAACTATATATTATCCTGTATAATAGAATATGTACCTTAAGAAGATGATTTTTCTCAACTCCAAGTAATCTAATCCTTATTCAAATAAATTATTATCTTTTCCAATCAACCTATTTGTGGTGTTTGTGAATGTTAGTATAAACTATGTGCATGTTAAATTACTATCATGTCAATTCAATCCTATAGTTTCTTCCTTATTAGAAAAGCATCCAACTAACTAAAAGAGTCACAACATTTGCATAATCATCTAGTGGAAATTATCTATGACATATTTTGTTTTCTTCTAAGTAGCATAAGGACCCATCTCTAGGATTTTAGCCATACGTGCATGTCCCTCGTGTTTTGTCATCACCATGGGATGGGTTTGCAGGAGGAAACATCTTCTTTCTATGTGGATATTCCTGCAGAAAATGGGACAAGTTTCCCTACACTAGGGATGGTTGAGAGACGTCATTGGAATCCATCAACTATCCCAGGGATGTTGAACAGTCTTCAAGGAAGTTGGGGGACTGTGAGTCTTAACAAATTATAATCACGTATGGGTGCATCCTAACCATTTCCAGCGGTCCTTCCTTTAGAAAAAAATAATGCGCCTTAAAATATTTAAAATGAAATTTAAAATAGTATGCCAACTAAAACTAAATAGTGAGCACTAACCCAAAGCCTAACGCATGAACTAACTCGAGTTTCAATTAACTCTTGTCCTTTATGTTTTTTCTTTCTTTATATAGATAGTTTCATATTATTTCAATTTCCAAATATCTAGATCTGAAATAGGTTTAATAAGCTTGGAGAAGCCTTTTAACACACTCTCTTATGGATTTTATCAATAAGATTCCCATCTTCATCAAATTTCTGAGGCAACAGATAACCATTTACTATACCCATGGTAGATTTGAAGTATAAATCAAGGTACACACCAACTTGCCAAAAGTGTACTAAGATCTTGCCCCGCCAAGAGACCTGGCTACACTGACTAGGACTACAGTTCCCACCATAACATTCACAGGTTGAGATGCCCAATCACTCACATTTATCAAGGGATTTGACCAGGAAACAAAAGGGTATCTAATAATCTCTGAATAAATGTTTCCACATTTTTCAACCCCTTTCAAACTAAACAACAAGGATCTTGCAAAGCTTGGAGAATCCTTTTAACACACTCGCTTATGGATTTTATCAACAATATTCCCATCTTCATCAAATTTATCTTGTGGCTTTTATCAATAAGATTCCCATATTCATCAAATTTCTGAGGCAACAGATAACTAGTTACAATACCTATGGAAAATTTGAAGTATAAATCAAGGTACACACCAACTTGCCAAAAGTGTACTAAGATCTTGCCCCACCAAGAGACATGGCTACACTGACTAGGGCTGCAGTGCCCACCATAACATTGACAGGTCAAGATGTCCAATCACTTGCATTTATCAAGGGAGATGACCACAAAATACAAGGATATCTAATAATCTCTAAAGAAATGTTTACTACATTTTTCAACCCCTTTCAAACTAAACAACAATATGCAAGATTGCAGTTACTTCTGGAAAGAAATACCAAATACATGATATATGCAACGGGTTGTGCAATTTGTGCATAAAACTTGACAACTTTATTATTTCTTCCAAGTTTAAGTCAAGCTCAATACCTTATTAACATGTTTCCCCAAGATTGTGAATCCCACATAAACCTTCCAGACTATACAAGCACCACATGGATGGGATATTACTGGAGAAGCTGCATGGATCTATGGACAGTTAGGAAAATTGGAGTTGCTGCATGGATCTGTGGACAGTTGGCATATAACAAAAGAGGTTAATGGGATTCATGAAAAAAGGGATTTGGAGGAGAGAGGAGCTCAAGGGAAGAGGTGGCAATTACCTAAATTTATTTCTTTTGGTCTTCCTTTAGGTTCATTTATGTAGGGGATTACAGGGTTGCTGTCTCATTTTAGAGGGAAGAGATGATAGTCACTTGCATTTGCTTCTTCTAGTCTTCCTTTGGGTTCATTTATGTACGGGATTTTACATAGTTTCTACCTCATTTAAGAATTAGATCAGATGATCTAAGTGGAAAGAGAAAAATAACAGCATCACTAAACAAGGAGCATGTATGGATCGTAGAGGGACTAAGAAATCATCGTGGAGATCTACAGTAGGTTTGAAGCCTTAGAGAGGAGACTAGAACCTATAGACCAAGAGGGAGAGAAACTAAGAAGCACACTCTTAAAAGTTCCAAGCCTATATAAAAATATTGGATTGGAGTTTTGGATTTACAGGGACAAAAGATGACGCATAATTTGTCTGAGTTAGAGAGAATATTAAAACCAACCAACGTAGATCCATATTAAACCCAGATATATTAAACCCAAGGATTGAGCTATGTTGGTTTTATTTTTTATTTTTATTTTTACCATACATGAATTTCTTTAATTACTTTTAATTTTTGATATGTTGTTAGTTGGCATGGGAACATTACATTAAGTAACAAGACAAAGAAGACATCTCCTCCAAACTAGGTTATAAGCACCTCTCTATTCTATGTGCAATAAACCCAAAGGAAGAGAAACTAAGTAGAACCATAAAAGGTTGAGTGCCTATACCATCAATAATGAAGTATGCTTTGTACATATCATACAAACCAGAAGAATAAAGTATGGTTTAAGTTCTAGGGAGAATTTAAACCAGAAGATACCACATATCATACACAATAAGTAGAGAACAATTATTTGTTATGAAAATTATTCCAGATGATAAGCCAAAGCATATGAAGCTAGTTGTAACTAACAAAAGACACCATGCAACATTATGATGGAATTGTTGGCCGAGTCGCAAACAGATTGGTAAAATAAAAAAGGAAAAGGAAAAGGAAAAATCAAAACCTTGGCAAAAATGACAAAATAAACATGTTAAGTTCTTGCATACAAAATATTGATAGGTTTTTCACAAGTAGCCCCAACAACATAACACACAAGGAATTGTTGGTCCACAAATACAGATCAAATTATTAAGCTACAAATTGGAATCAATTTACATGAAGATGGGAAGGAAAAAGCCTATTATACTAATTAATTATAGTTTGAAAATCACTATGAGCTATAAATAACTAGTCATAACTAAGTGAACACCCATTGTAGCATTACGGTAGGACTGTTTGCAGAAATATTAGGAAAGAAAAGGAAAATACAAAATCAAACCATTGGCAACAATGGAAAAACATGTACATGCAAAATTGTGAAGTTATTACATACATGTACTATCAACATACTTTTCATAAGGAAGAATAAATTGTCAGTCCATGAATGCACAACAATTTATAAAGCTACAAATAAAAAAGAACCTACATGGAGGAAAAACTCATGAAGACAGATAAGGAGTATCCAGAATTATAGTTTCAAAATCAAGATGAGCTCACTGTTGTCAAGTAGATGCTTTAAATATGCTTTGAAAACAGAAGAAAAATGTAACATGGCAAAGGAAAAAAGCTAGAACAGGAGAAAATAAGTGTTATCACTAAGGAAGCACACAACCAAATCAGTGTTGATGTTGGCAATGGACATACCCGTATCACATCAACCTAGGGACATACCCTGTAACATGAAATACATATCAACCACCAACCTAAAACAAGGTATGACACCAAAACCATCGGTGATATTACTAGCAAAGTGAGGAAAAATGTTATCTCATCAACATGGGGACTGGAACCTGAAAACCATATTCTAGATTGGCAATGCTTTCGGTGTGGGTAATGCAATTTAAGTTTATTGATACCTAGGAAAAAATGCGGATAAAATAATTTGGCATTATCACGACAAAAAGGTGGGGAGGGGGTGTTTCCACATTTCAAACAAATATACCTAAAAGAATATATTTGAATCAAACATCCTTAAAAAGAGTTGAATGCCTAATTCTAACCTGCAACATGAATGAACATAAGGTTACCATTTCTAACTATTGTCCTAACTAGAGAATCACAAAAGGCTAATGTAAAACATCGCCACAATCAAAATGAAAGGTGCTTTCAGAATATGCTTCAATACAAATTGAATATAAATGCCTTTACTATGTGACACTGAATACCCATAAACAAATAAATTGAATACCCATCAACAAATAAATGCACTAACTCCCCAAAGCAACCAACAATTTTAGGATCAATCTACTTCAAGAAACATTTATCAATGCAACTCTTTTAAAGCCATAATCAATCATGCAACAAACAAACCCACCAGACAACAATGAAAAAACATTTCAGCAACCATGCTTTTGTTGTACAATTATGTTCTTGTCAAAGCATGCATTTTTTAAACTTTTAGTGTAGGCCAATTGATCATGAAATTGTTGGTTGCTTTGGGGACTTAGTGCATTTATTTGCTGATAGGTCATCAGTGTCACATAGTAAAGGAATTCTGATTCGAAAAACATTTAGCAGTATGAAAGTCTTTTAAATCCAGAATCAATCATGCAGCAGACAAACCCTCCAGACAACAATGAAACAACATTACAACAACCATGCTTTTGTTGTGAAATTATGTTCTTGTCAAAGCATTCATTTTCCAAACTTTTAGTACAGACCCTATAAAGATGTATTTGCATATTCAAGCTATCAATTGCACCATTAGAGTACACTGTAAATCCATCCACAATAAATTATAAGAACTAAACAAACTTAAGCACTTACTAGTATAAATTTAAACTTAAATAAGAAAAGTAAATGAAGCCACTGCTTGACATAACATTCAAACAATGAAAATTGTAAAGAGAGATGCACATAATTCATTATAAGAGAAATAAAAGGTGGACCACTCTCATTAAGTTGCAAGAGCACAAGAGCATTATAGATTTTACTGGGGATTCTAAGTGGAAGAGAATGAGGTAACACAAGTTTCATGGATTTTGAGTGAGAGACTCTACTATAGATAGATATTTAAATGGGTCATTTTTTTATCTTGTCGATGTTCTATATTTAAGACAGTATTATGATGATTAGAAACTATTTTAAAAGATTGCTACATTTAATATAAATAGATCAAATAAGAGGGAATTCATTATCCACTCTACAAAAGTTTATCCTAGTGGCTAAGTTTCCCAACTATAGATCTAAAGAACCTGTGAAAAAGGTGCAATAAACAATGCTTACACTATCGAAACATTACATATTTCAAGAAAATCACTGCAACTTAATATCAAATTCATAGTAGAACATGACTTCCATACAGATAGTAATGGTAATATTTATAAATACTCTTCAAAAAAATTAAAATCAGTGAAATGAAGACATGTGTCCTTGAGGTTAAAAGGAAGATGACCCAAAAATAAATGTAACGAAGCTGAATAGTTACACAAGTCAAGGACTTTAGATAGCATAGCAACCTAAAATTTTTAAAAATGGAATGGAAAGTTACATCCATTAATTATTATACGCTACTCTACTTTTGTTCAAATCCAACATAGATGTTAATATCTTCCTCTTCAAAATCGAAAACAAATTTTCAAATAGGAGAGCATGTCCCTGAACTTAGAAAGGAAGCATGGCCTTGAACTTTGCATGCAACAAAACATCTAAACACTATAAAAAAGGAACAATAGTTTCCTGCAAATAAAAATAATCTTCCCTTCCAAAATCTGTCCAAAAGACAAATGTGAAAATCCCTTCCTTAAGGTGTCAACATATGTGGCAAAGCAATCCATGAATATCCCTACAAAGGAACATACCAAAACTACTACTCATTTAAATATTTTGTGGCTTGTTAAGGATGACTCCTTCGTATTTAACTTGAAACCACTTCATTGAATCTTCCTTGGTAACCTTGTGCTGAATGCCAACATGGGATTGGGCTCTCTTTCCTCTGCCTACTATATAACCAGGGTGCTCTAGGACTACAAAAAATTCCATACCATAAGTACCAGTTGAAGGATCATACCTGGACAATAAAAATAAGTAGGCTCAAATGTTTACCAACTAAAACCTACCATACTAGCAAAACGACTTGAGAAGATTGCATTATGGAAATGGAAATGATTTTAGAATAAAAGGAACCAATATAAGTAGTACTTTGAGCGTCATTTAGTGGTCATATTATTCACATGTAAGTCCATAAAGTTTTCATTTAGTGCATTTAGTGGTATGTATATATGCAAACCACCAAAAATGTGGGTAAGCGTCCCACCACAATTACCCAGGTTCAATCCCTGGAAGGCATGCCTAGCCCAATAAAGGCTGCTATGAAGTGGAAAAGGGGATGATTTTATGCAGTTGCACAATCATAAATACTGACGATTTTATGCACAAAGATATATAAATTAAGCGAATGCTGAACTCACTTGATTCCCATATCAATGTGCTCTTGAATCCCAAAACTGAAGCACCCTGTGTCGCTAAAGTTCCTTTGAAGCAACTCATATTCCTTCACTTTCAGTCCACTCTCCAAAATATTAAGAGTATTTTCTCCTCTAACCGTCACGTAACAGGAAATATTTTCATTTCACCTAATTCCAAAGGACCTCACAATATACCTTGCTGCCTACAAATGGTAAAATCCATCGCCAAAAACCCGCAGGAAAATACCATCACATACCACTAACCGACATAGTTCTCAACTCTTCCAACTTAATTTATATTCATGTGTATGTTTATGTTTAACATCCTTGAACTAGCTGGTGTATAGGGATATTTGGAAATCAAAACCAAAAATTGAATTTAGTCAGAGATCCAATAAAGCAAGCTGGGGTTTTAAGATCTCCTGATCAGTTATGAACTTTCTTGGCTCACGTTTGGTTCTTAAGATCTCTTCATTAGTTATGAAATTTCTAGTTCATGTTGGTTTTTTGTAAGATCCCGTCATGATTTCTGACATTTAGTATATCGTTTTGGTTTTTCATGGGATAAAATACAAAGCCTACACTTGGAAAACACCGGAGTTTGTCCACTCAATTGGTCCAACACCTAGCAATAATCAACAAAAATTAAAACACACAAGATTTAAAATGTGAAGGGAAAAATCTGCAATATAGAAAAACCCTAAAGAATGCATCAACCCTAACTAACACATACACATAAAACTTCAAGAAGCCAAACTCAAGAAGATAAGAAGATATTGAGAACCTTTGATGCTTGAGTAAGTAGATCACCACTCTCACCAACTGATATGTTTAGCACCAAATTTTTCACCTTAAATTCCCACATGGGGTTGTTAAGTTTCTTCTCCACTGCCTGAAAACAAAGACATCATGACCTCAAAATGAAACGCTCAATGGTAGTCTTGGCCATGAAAATCTCAAGTGGAAATAGAGGAACGATTAACTAATATTGTTGCAAATATACAATTTTAAATAACAATATTATCCTCCTAATTGTTACAAGCCCTCTTAAACGAAAACAACATGGATAGGAGATACTTAGGTGAGAAGAACAAACCATTCCTCCTTTGTTGGTTCCCACCGATTGTAAACCCACCATAAACTCATGACCAAATCTAAAAAAATGGTGGAAAAAAATGCTGCCACCACTATGTACCATAGAAACCACCCTCCTCCAACAATGCAAACCCACGACCAAACACTATGCAGCATCATGCAGGCATATGGCAGAGGCATGAGAAAACATTTGCAATAAAGCATGCCTCATGATATTGGATATTTATATACTAAATAAAGAAAAACCCTTTTACCCTTAATATAGAACCAATATATTGGTTTAGGTTTTTTTTTATTTTTAACCCCCCAAAATGAACGAACGTGATATCATATTGGTCCCTAAGTGACGCCCCCGTGGTTTGATGATGTTGTCCAAGATTTTGACACATTGCATATAGACTTCTCTAAACTGAGCTTGAATGAAGTCTATGAGCTACAATAGGAAGACATGACTGAAATACAGCGTCGGGAGAATGTTGTTACATATCAAGAAATGAAGTAGCAAAGGAAGGAAAAGAAATGCAAGATCCTTCTAAGAGAGAAAGAGCAGGAAATTGAGGTGCTTGAGCGGAACCAGGTTTCACTAGTTGAAGCCATAAAGGAATATGTTGCAGATTTTCTATTAGAAGAAGGCAAAGAAGATTTGGATATGGACACTAAGGTAGCAAGGCTATCACGGATTACGGTAGACCTTAGAAAACAGGTTGAGGAGTTGCAAGCGAGGAAGGTACCAAGCACACTTCCCGAGGTGCTTGAGGAACGAAACAAAGCAGCATCTGAGGTTGTTGGGAAGATAAGTGAAGGACAAAAACTATGCACTAAGGCTGTTGAAGTTGTTTCCACGATATGGAAAGATCTTCTGGAATATTATTATGGAGAAAAGATCAAGGAAGATGTGCGTCAAGATGAGGAGAAAATCACCGCGACAAAGGAAGAAATGAAGAATCTTTCATTTAAGGAAAAGGTTATGAATATGGCTAAGATTAAGTAGCTACATCAGCAAGTCCAATCTCTCTGTGACCAAGAATGGATTAGGAAAGTGGAAGTGGAGGAACACCATTCGGAAGCAGTGTGGATCATAGGCCTTATTCATCCTGTGCATCAAACACTTTAGCACATTGCACAGTTGCTAGAGGTAGGACCGTCAGAACATATCAGTTCTGACCGGGTGGAGCAATTGGATGCACAGATGGAGGAAGTAACAGCGGAAGTTGCTAAAGTGCAAAAAATGTTGAGGGAATTTTAGGGCAAGGTTGGTCCTCCCACGTAACCTGGTCTGGAGCCCGCGCTGGAGTCTTAAGTTGCGAGCATTCACATTTTTGCAAAGATATCCATTTTTTCTTAGTGGCTCGGGATGAGCCACATGTGAGTGTTGGGGACTTGTTGGGCCATGAAAAGTGGACAAGGAAGGATCTGACGTGCAAGAAAAGGAGGAAACATGACAGGGAAAAAGCAAGTCAAGAAGGAAACTAATGAACCGGCACAAGAAAAATAAAACATGTGTGCGATAGAGAAAGGAAGGATAAGGATGAAAAGGAAGCAGATAAGCAAAGGAAGCTGCGATGGGGTATGTGCGATGGGGAAAAACATATCCAAAGTGGGTGGAAGAGGCAGGTATAAGAGTTAAAGCTAAACATACGAAAGTCAAGGAAGGCTACAGAAGATGGAAGGATAGTTTTGCGACTAGTTATGACTAGTACATATCAGCTGAAAGACGTTTCTGCAGCTATTTAAGGCTGTGGTTAATGCATTACAGGACCTTTGCGGCTATGTATGGTCTGCCATTTAATGTAACACAGATATTTTGTAGCTACTTGAGTTTGTAATAATTGATCTGTAATAACTGTAGAAGGAACCCGCTCTGTATAAGGGTTATATTAGATTTGGTTAGATTCTGTTAGATTCAACAAGCTATATTTTTAGAGAGTTAGAAGCAGTAAAGTTGACTCAGAGGAGAGTCTAGTAGAGGTAGAAGGTTGTTGAGCCATGGATCTCGCAGATGTGTGCGCAGGCCTCTAGTAAAGTAGAAGAGTTTACCTAGGCTATGTGTGGATCAGTAGGAGTAGATAGAGAATAAACCCAGAGAGCATGAGAGAAAGAAGAGATTGAGTCTGATAGACATATCTTAAGAACATTCTGTAGGCCACAGACTGTAAGGTTCTATACACATTTCTCATGCCAGATGAAGAACACCTTGGTGGTTTTCCTAGATGGGTTTCCACGCTATTTCTTGTGTCACTTGGATGAATGTTGTTGAATGGTGAATGTTTATGTGAATTTCTATCTACCTTGCATTATTATAGTTACTGTTGTTGTAAATGTCTATTGCAGTAGGACAATGAATGAATGCTTAAATCATTGTTGGAATATTATGTATGAGTCCATAATTAAGATACTAAGTTAAAATATAACTTGTGCACTATCTATCAAGTATAAGGATTTGGCTACATCGCACTGTTGCACTAGTTGCTGAGTTATAAGGATAGGTCATGTCACACAGGTGGTCCATGGCACATAGTTGTGCCACTATCGTAGAGTGAAAGATTCCATCCCACCACCTTTGTCGAACGCCTTGGACACGTGGTAAGGGACTATAATTACTCACTAATTGCGGAAACATGGTTCTGGGAGTTACACATTAAGATATTATTACATCAAAATATTGTCACCATCATGTTATGCGATAGGTATTCCCTTGTTTGCTCCAATCCCTTATATTTTCCCTAGAGAAATTTCAGGAAAAATATCCCCTTGCAATTTTTCCTTGTTTTGAGCCGGTAACGCTCCTCTTCCATTGACAAAAGGTGGTTCTAGTGTAGCACCACTTCTGATACATGAGCAAAGAGAGGTGCCACCACTTCTATCCTTATTGCAAGAAGCATTACCCCCTTAACACCCCCTGTTTTCTTCATTAGAGGAGAGGTGCTCAAGTTTTCAAGGCAAAAAGAGAAGCTTCGAGAGTATTCTTGAAGCTAACCTCCCTGGAGCCTCATCCCTATGGTTTAGGACTAGATGGATCTCAAGATTCTCCCTTTTTGGATCTAATATCCATCTCACCCATGAGATCCTCAACCATTCCTATCCTCCCATGCCTTTAAATACCAGCTCACCCCCCATGGGACAATAGAGGAAGAATTGTGTTTCATACCCAAACTCTGTCAAAATTATTCTTGAGTATTTGGAGGCAAGGTGAAGTTAGAGGCAAGGAGCCATTGGAAGGAACTCTCAACACCAAGGAGGTTTTAGTCTCTCCAATCATTTCTAATGAAAAATGTCTTTTATTTCCCATATTTATTGTTTCATTTGTTTATATGGCTTGATTCCTTGGTCATAAGCATATAACTAGTTGATTATATTGTATGCTATCATGTTTCTCCTGTTGTTTTCCATCTTTAATAGGTTCTTCTATGAGGACAACCTTTGAGAGAAGTATTATGGCATTCCATTCAGTTGGTTAACCAGATCTAGGGGAAGTTTAACATTTTATGTTTGTGTTTTGTTCTAGACGTGAACCATTTAGATCTAGGAAACCATCTCTTATCCACAGGAAGTGTGTATTTTTGGCTAACAAACATGGTGACTACACAAGGGAAGAGCTTCAATAGATGTAATCTTCCTTAACCTTCACACACTTGTCTTAATACAAGATCCAACTTCTTATCATTTCAGTCAGATCTACCATCTGACCTAGTTAGGTTTTGAGTTGATATCATCATATCTCTTCAGATCTAAGCCATCCTAACTTATTTCAGTTGATTCATCAGTTTTGATGCTAGTTTGTCAAGTTTTAACTTTGTTTTTTCTCCTTTATTGTGTTCTGGACATTTACAGGGAATTATGTCTATGCAGAGGGAAATAAGCAATGCCACCACTTGTGCGTAGATATCAAGAAGTGGTGCCACTGCCTGTGAGCATATACCAAGAAGCGGTGCCTCCTTAGAACCGCTCTGTCAACAACCCTCTAGAAATGGTGCCAGATAGGTTTTTCCAGACCTCTACTTTTTCAAGATTTTGTAAATAAATTTTGGTTTTGTGGATTTTTTGTGTTCAGTTTGCATTGCCTAGAATTGGGTGCAAGTACCTGAGTGTTTAAAATCTGAAATTTTTGATGTGGTAAATGCTTGTTTGTTACAATCAAAAGGCTAGGTTAGATTCATCATTTTGCTTCTTGTGAGTTTGGTTATTCTGAAAGGAGTATTTGGAAGATTTAGAGAAAATTAAATCTCTGCTTGTTATTGGATAATACTGAAAAGAAGGACCTGTTTGACTAGTTTACTTGTTTCCATTTTTTCATTAAGTTTGTGAAAGACTTCTTTTTGCTCTGAAAAAAAAGGAAATTTTCTTTGTTGAGATTTAGTTGTATTGTTGTTTTAGGACGAATTGTTGTACCTTATAATTAGCCTCATAAGCTTTCATATCTCCACTGTTCTTCCCTTTATTTCATATAGTCATCTCATCAAATGAAAAATACAAGTAGTTTTTAGTTAGATCTTTCCATTTTAATAGAAAAAATTGAAAAAAATATCGATTATAGTTTTGATTGTTGTTTGTCTTTCTTCTTACAAAAAAGATCTTACTCTATCTGTTTGCTTTCAAAAGATTTGATTCGAAGAAGTGTTGTTTGCTTGTATGCTCGAAAATGGATTTTTAGTATAGTTGTTTGGGAAATTTTTGGTTTCAAAGCAAAATTGAAAAGAAAATACTCTCTCTCCTTCCCGTAATTAGGCATACTCTGAACGGTAAAGTGAATGAACTTGCATTTCATACTTGCATGGTTTTGCATTTCTGCGAAAATTACATGCATTCACTTAACCGTCCACTTTAAAATTAATGGTAGTTATAGGTCTAAAATTGTAGATAAATTTGAGTGATAGGTTAGTGATGTTTTCGGGCATCGTAAAATGTAGGAGCTATCATTATTTATCTGCACTACAACCTGGGACTTGCGTGGTTCTTCCACGTACCGTCGATATATCGAATGACCTTTCACGTACCCTTGAGGTATATAGAAAGGTACTTCATGTACTCGATTGTACATCGGAAGTCCCCTTGTAAATGGTTGTGAATTAGACAACACTACTACCGATTTGATCTCTCACGTATTTTGAGTATATCGAGAGATCCCATTAGGACACCTTGTCCATATGAGAAAATCCCTTTGGCCATATTTTGTGGAGAAATACAATGAACAAAACATTTCAGGAGATTACTACACACATACACTTGTGGTATATCGTGAGTTGCACCTACTTGACAATCCCCGTGAGAGACTGACTATTTGAGCTCATCCTATCATTTCAATTTGCTTGTTGGCCTATAGCTTGAGTAGGAGAAATTTTTGGTGTGTTTTTTCTTAGTTTTGAAACCCTAGGTTAAATTAGTGTCTGTGCAATCTGGTTGAGTTTCATTTGAGACGATCCAGAAGAACGGAGGGCTTGCCACCCAACTTTCTTCCCATTACAGGATAAGGTCCAATGGAAGCCACTGAACAAGGAGCTACAACTACTTACCATGTGGAAGAGAACCTCGTTGTAGAAAGTGGAGATCAACTCACTTCTTACATCACTCCCTTGGTCCAACAGCCTCCTATGGATGACAATTCTTTCCATGCTCCCATGGAATGTCATGTTTATAGTCCTATTCATCTAGACTATGGTCCCGATGCTCCATTTTGGAGAACTTCTATGGGGAAGGAAATTTCCTCATTTGGGGTAAATAGGCCCTCTCCTGAACAACCTTCAGCAAGTGAAGAAGAATATAGAAAAATCCAGGAATCTATTCACCGTGCACGTGATTTTCAAGAGAGAATGCATATATTAGATATAATCTTAACCACCCCCATTCCTCATCAAGAACCAGTTTTGGCTATTTCTCCCCCATAATACGGATCCTTGGCCTGCTAGATATCATTCACTGGATGACTCTATGAAACCTACTGAACCTGTTGAGACTCCGCACCATCAAGGTCAAACCTCCGACCCTACAGTTTCTAAAGTTAGCTATGTTTCTATCCCTCCCATGAATTCTATGCCTGGGGAGAAATCTTCAATTCCAGTTGTATCAATAAATTTTAACGTCGGGGGGAAACCCCCGGTGCGATCTACGTTACTGGTTAGTGGAGTTGTTACTAATAATAGACATACCTCTACTGCAGGCCCATCCTTAGTTTACGTTCTTCCTACCAATATGAATATCGTTAACCCTCCATTGAGTTCAGGTCAAACCTTAGGGGCACAACCTATAGTTATTCAAGCCTATTAGGGGTATGGTTACCCAGCAAATCAAGTTCCTATAGGAAATATGAATTATCAACCCACCCCTACAGGGATGTCCTACACTAGAATTCCATATCCTGGAAATATGTTTACTCCATGGGGGCAACACAACTAGTCCTACATGCTAGCATTGGGAGGAATACCTATTCATAATGTTGGAGGTGCCGAAGGACCACCTTATGGAGGTCCTCCCCCTGGGGGGCCTGGTGGTCCTCCTCCTAGTGGTCTCGAAGGGCCTGGTGGTCTCCGAGGGCCTGGTGGTCCTGGGGGGCCTGGTGGTCTTAGTGGTCCCCCCCTTGATGGTATGGAGGTCCTGGTGGTCTAGGCGCTCCTAGAGGTCTAGGTGGTATTGGTGGTCTTGATGGCCCTGGTAGTCCTAGAGGTCCAATAGGTCCTCCTCCTAATGGTCCTAATGGTCTTGGTGGTTCTAGAGGCCCTAATACTAGAGGTCCATCTTTGGGAGGTTCATCATATCATCATCCTTTTCAACAACCAGTCTATCAGTCAACCTACGGCCCTACTGGTGGATACATGCCTTATCAATACTACCAGTATGTGAAATCGAATCATTAGTTACCTTTCCTAGCAACTTTGGACTTACCTTATTTTTCCAAGTTGATTAATGAACCCATTCAACACAACCCTTCATGGCCCCCTATTCTAGTCAAGTTACCGTCGGACATTCCAAAATTCAATGGTAAGCAGGGAGATGATCCCAAGAATCACGTTATGACTTTACATATGTGGTGTTCATCAAACTCTTTATTGGATGAATCTATTTGATTGAGACTCTTCTAGCACACATTGACCGGTACAGATGCAAAGTGGTATATCGAACTTCCACGACATTCGTTTATGGATTTTAGTGCTGTGGAAACTATCTTCCTCACACACTTTCAACTACCCATTTGCTATGAAATTGGTACAGAAATTTTGACCTCTCTACGTCAAAACACATCCACACATATATCGGATCACATCCATGAATCGAGAAGGTGGAGAAGGCTCATTAAATCTCCTATCCCGGACCAACTCTTAGCTAATTGGTTTACGAAGTCTTTGTTTCCACCCATTGCCTGAGATGTGGCTATGGGGGGTGTTGTCACTGACGAGTAGGCTATCAGTCACACTTAGTATCTGGAATTGGTGTATTCCCAATCTAAAACTTTGTATGACATTATTCCTCAAGCTCCTCATCCTAGCATGGACCCGGCTAAGCCACTTACAAAAAATCCTGTCGATGGGGTTATCAGTTCAATCCAGCCCTCGCAAATAGTAAAACCTACCAAACAACCTAGTCCTTCTACTATTATTCCTTCTAATCCTATGGTTTCCAGCAAGGTGAATGTTATTCAAAGTACATAATCATTCGGTAGTAAGAAAAAGGGAAAAGGTAAAAATAAGAAAATCGGAAACCAACACAAAAATCCCAATCCTATGGCCCCGGAGAATGACAATAACGGAAAAAGGAAAGATAAATATCCCTTCCTATTGTGTGGCGGCAATCATTTCATGAAGGAGTGTCCCTGTCATGATGAAATTAACAAATTTTTAAAAAGTAACCCCACACCAGCAACTCTTACTGATCCTTTTTCCTTCTCAGAAAAAAACTAGTAGACCACATGTCTAATAAGGGAAATTCTAGTTCTATAGAGGAAATTTGAATGATGTCATCGAAAACTGTTAGTTTAACAACTCATAGTCAGTCATATGACAAGAATAAGGAGAAGAAAAATGGAAATCCTTCTCCAGATAAATCTCCTTCCATTGGTTCTCCCGCATCCTTGTCTAATGGTCCCCTAACCATTAAGAAGCCTAATGCTGACATGATTTTGCGTCCTCCCAAGAGTAATCTTAGGAAATCTGTTTTTAACCCTAAGTCCCAAGCTGCATAGTTCTATAGTGTTGTTGAAGACCTCTCTCAGGAAACATGTGCAATGTATACCTTAGAAGTGCTTAGGAGTGCTCCAGTCTTCGTCTTGTCCCTCTCCTCTAATCGAGAGTGAAAACCATCCTACTGAAGTTTTCATAGTTAGTTCTTATTGTTCTATGCAAGAGGAAGTTTTGTCTCTTTTGATAGAACAGTCCCCAAGTAGTGAGGTTATTTCCTTTGACTAGAGTAACCTGACAGAATCTCATCTTCATTTGAGTGTTCCTTTCCAGATAGCTGTGTGAGTTACCGCTAAGAGTATACTCTGCACTATCATTGATGAAGGGGATTCTGTTAGAATTCTATCCTCTACTGCTTGGTAAGCCATAGTTCTCCTCCGCTCGTGCGAGCTACCGATCAGATAGTGATATTTAATTGAATACCTACAACAACTTTAGGGATCCTTCCTCAGTTTCCCATTACTTTGGAAGGAAAAACTATATGTATCGATGTTATGGTATTCCAAGGTCCCTTGGATTTTAATCTACTCCTTGGGAGTGATTATGTTTATGCTATGAAATCTGTAGTGTCCACACTCTTTCAAGTGATGTATTTTTCCCATCATGGGAAGATTGTGACCGTTGATCAACTTTTCTTTGTTAAACCCGACCATCATATGACTCTTGGTCATCAGACTTCCCTAAATGTTCTGCATGTTCTTTTGGTTCCTTCCCCTTCTAGTTAGCTTCTTCCCATCATAGGTGAAATGGGGATCATGGCTCAAGCCTCTGGATATCACACTGGAGTTAAGTCACTAGCTTCTTAGGTAAGAGCAAGTTGGTAAGCATAGATCCCATTTTGTGTCAATCTCACTAAAAAATGAAACAAATTCCAATGAGCAAAGTTCCCATTCTATGTTAAGCTCGTTAAAAAATGAAATGGATCTCCTCAAGCATAGTTTACCTTTTGGTTTCAGGCTTGCATAAAAATGAAACCATTCCTGAGCATAGTTCATTTTCTATTTCAAGCTTGTTAAAAAATGAAGTAGGTTTCCTTAAGCATAGTTTACCTTTTGGTTTCAAGATTGCATAAAAATGAAACCATGTTTCAAGCATAGTTATTTTCTATTTCAAGCTTGTGTAAAAATGAAATACGTCATTTTGAGCATACTTTATTTTAGTTTCAAGCTTGTTAAACCATGAAATGACCCTTTGAGCATAGTTATTTTTCTATGTCAAGCTCGTTAAAAAATGAATCAGATGCCTTGAGCATTCTTTCAACTGATCTTCGAGCTCATTAAAAACAGTAAGATGATGTTGAGCTTACTTTTCATTTTTCGTGCTTTGGTTAAAACATGAAAACTGGTTTGAGCTTAGTTTATTAATTTTTCATTCTCTGGATTCAAACATAAAAAAGGTTAATAGAGTCTTCTTTAAGATCTTTTTAGACTCTTAAAATGTGAAAAGATTGTTGAGTGAGCTTGTCTTCCTCACGCATGGAAAATTACTTGAAGGGTTGTCTTCCTAGTGACGGTTTATCCCTTTTTCGGACTAGGGGGAACTACTTACGAAAAAGGTACATTCCAGCCAATCATGACTGGAAGAGTTCTCTTGGGTATTATTTTACACTTTTTCAGGTGCTAGAGACTAAATCATATGAAAAAGAACCCTTTGGAGTTTTCTTTAGTTTTTTCAGACTCTCTAAACATGAACTACACTGAGTTTTCTTTCATTGGACTCGTTAAATTAAACATTGAAATACCATTTTTTGGGAATGAACCCCTCCTTTCTCAGTTTCGTAAAACGTATCAGTTTGGACTTGTCCGAAGGATGAGCTAAAACGAGTGTTTGTTACCCTCTTTGAACTCGTGAAAATGAAAAGAGGCACTTGTCAATCATGATGGGGAAATTAAGGGAAAGGGAAAACATTTTTCAATAATGGCAGTTGTTAGTCACCTTTTAACATGGCACTTGTTTTCATTTCATTCAGTCAATTAGGTATTCAGTTTTTTTTCAAGTCAATCCACTTTCATGAGTCATGCCACTTCTTTGAGTCTCTCAAATATTTCATTGTCCGTTGTCGCATTGTGTTTCACCTCATCAAGTCAATTCTTCCAAGTCTTCAGTCATGCCACCTTATGTTCAAAAGGAAAACTATTTTAAGAGTTTACACCTGTAGTCAAAACAACTTTTTTGAGTCAGTTACTTTTGAGCCAGTCCTATGGTTACATTATCTACAACATTCCATAACGTTTTTCCAAGTTTCATGTCGTCGATGTGGGATTCATCATGGCCCTCCTTCGATGAGACTATTCTTGTCGACATCAGCTCATTATCTAGGAATTAGTCTTAGAAACAGGTTTAGTACCTTGAGATCTGTATGCCTCAATGACAGACTCTCTCGCTTTCGACATAGGTTCACATCATTGACCTTTGATTGAAATATTAAACTAAGTGTTCGATGTTAGATCATCTATTCACACTTATGAGATTGTACTAGAGTACCTTTGGAGTCATTGACATCAATGATGGTCTCCCTCGCACTTGTTAATAGTTCACATCATTGACCGGTAATCAAGTGGTTTCTACCATGTTTGACTTCAGATCATTGTAATCACATGGATATAATCGTACTTTGTGGAAGATGAGATGAAGACCCTGGGTATTGGTTAAGCACTCATTTCTTTCCCTAGGTTGCGATGGAGTATTTGTATGAGTCCTAGCATGCATCCACATTTGTATGTTCATGGTTATGCTTAGATTTGTGTCTATATGACATAGAACTACATTGTATGTCTAGTAGCTATGCCCAAATTTGAGTCTTCTTCTCATGGATATACACTGTATTTTAGTAGCCATGAGTTTTTTGTATCTCACATAGATATGCATTGTATTGGTCAAAAGCCATGTTGTGAGTCATTTGGGACATGTATTAAGATGTGTTGCAAAAAGTTTGTGATGTTTGAGAAGTTCTGACCATTGGACCTTTGCCTCGATAATATACCTTGTTCTTTCAAAGTACTATTCCTATCATTTCCCTCTATCAATCATACTTTGGGGGGCATCTCTATTACACTGAAATATCATCACCATCATGTTATGAGATAGGTATTCCCTTGTTTTATCCAATCCCTCAGATTTTCCCTAGAGAAATGACAGGAAAAAATATCCCCTTGCAATTTTCCCTTCGTTTGAGCTGGTAACACTCCTCTTCCATTGACAGAAGCTGGTGCTAGGGTAGCACCACTCCTGATACATGAGAAAAGAGAGGTGCCACCATTTCTATCCTTACTGCAAGAAGCGTCACCCCCTTATCACTACCTTGTTTCTTCATTGGAGGAGAGGTGCTCTAGTTTTCAAGGCAAAAAGAGAAGCTTCAAGAGGATTCTCGAAGCTGACCTCCGTGAAGCCTCAACCCTATGGTTTAGGACCAGCTGGAGCTCGAGATCATCCCTTTTTGGATCTAATATACACCTCACCCATGATATCCTCAACCATTCCTATCCTCCCATTCCTTTAAATACTGGCTCACCCCCCATGGTACAAAAGAGGAAGAATTATGTTTCATATGCAAACTCTGTCAAAATCATTCCTGATTCTTTGGAGGCAAGGTGAAGTTAGAGGCAAGGAGCCATTGGAAGGAACTCTCAACACTAAGGCATGAAGGTTGTAGTCTCTCCAATAATTTCTAATAAAAAATGTCTTTTATTTCCCATATTTACTATTTCATTTATTTATATTGGTTTATTCGTTGGTCACAAGCATAGATTTAGTTGATTATATTCTATGTTGTCATGTTTCTCTTGTTGTTTTCCATCTGT